>OX359283.1:43682072-43962072 GCA_947179155.2 Hedera helix | reverse complement strand
CTAACTCGGCTTTAAACTGATAAATGGGGACCGACGGGCCCCAGTCACTCATTACACGGTCTCATAATTACAATTAGTCAACACATGCATAGAGATCGATATCATAGATTCTTCATTCGATCAAATCCTAGAGAGCTGGAGATATAGTAATTAAGTAAATCGTGGTTAACTTATTATAGTAATAAACTGATTGTTTGGGTTGGTCACCTGCTAATCATCTATAGAGTGAAATATCAAAGGTAAGTGGGAGGGAGGGAGTCCAATCCAAATCTCCGCCGGACTTTTTATCCACTTCTCCGCTTTTAGTTAGTATAATTTACAAACATGCATTCTATTGTATCTTAGCCAATGATCGATATGAGCTAATGACTTTGTGTCTTGTGCAAGTGAAGAGATGCATAAAAGAAAGTATGTTCGATCGTGCATATATATATGGAATCTGCTTAGCTTTATTTACGTCATCAACATTAGGCCAAGGCGACAATAATCTGTCAAGCATTAAGAGTCTTAAGATTCAATGTAATCAGATACGTAAGTTTGAGGAACAAGACGGGAGGTGCAAGTTTTTATATATTAGTATTACACCCCTTAAAAACGATAGTGAATAAATGGCACAAATAACTAATAAATTTGCAGCAATAATACTCGGGTATAAACAAACATGTGCTCCGGAATTGTATTCTCAAATTACAAATGAACATACCTACAATATCAACTAAAGCGGAAAATAATAACTAAGGTCTATTAAGAAAGAATCTACGTCAGCTTCATAATCAGACGGAGCTCCAACCATCTGAAAACTTCAGCAAACAATAGCGAAAAGGTAGATTGCAAACTGATCAAGATGAAGATGAAAATGGTAACGTGTTGTGTTCAAAACAGCAAAAGAATTGCAAGAAGGATAGCCAGGTTAGACAAGAAAATGCCCACAACTACTTTAGCTTGGCCATTAGGTAGGTTTGTAGGTGGGTTTGGAGGTGATGCTGTAGTATCATTATCAGTATTTGGTTTCACCACTACAGAAGGGAATGGGGGCTCCGCCACATCAGACTCTGTCAGGACAGGGCTGGGTGCCTCGGCTGGTGGCTGAGGCTGAATGAGTGATAGGAGGTCACCAGGTTTTACAGGACTCATGTAAATTGGTGTATTATCTCCTAAATTTAAACACGGGTTTCCTGTGATTGCCAAAGCAAACACCAAGTATCAGTACTGAGAGCAGAACATGAATGGATCAATGAAGAGCTTAAGCAAATATGCCACTAAAAGAAAAGACAATGTGAATATAATATATTATGGAAAATAATTAATGACTTTTTGTGGTAGCTGAGAGATTTGCCCCATTATACTCCTAATTGTTTCTTTTTAGATCAAAGGAGCATAGATTAGGTTTCAATGTTGACAAAAACTGCAGCTTGGGAAAGTTTAGTTGAATTGCTAAATATGCACTTCAATAATGGACCAAAGATTTTAACCATAAATACGTATCAAGTTAATAAAACAAAAGAAAAAAAGGATTAGCAGAATACTAAAAGATACTAGCATTGTGTCAGCAGAAAGAGTACAAACTTACTTCTGTATTTATTGGCTGTTGCAGGGAAGTCGGTAATCACACCATCAATTCCAGATCCGGAGACAAAGGAGTTTAGTTCCACATATGCATCTGAGAAGAAGTCCCATGCTTGAGAAAGAAACTCATTCTGGAAGAGTTGTACATAGACCGGTAGCTTAAATGCCTGCAGCTTAGGCACAACATCTGTAACACCAGTAAGGAATCCAATATTACGACTGTAGACAGATTTCTTGCTGATGATGAGGGAATTGGCAAATTTCGCTATGTCCAAAATGGTTGAGTTAAGGGCATCACGGATATCCTCATCAACCTCGTAAACAAACTCATAATTGTTCTTCTCCTTGAGTTTGATTAGAACTGCACTACTAGATGACTGAATCATTACTTTCTTCACTGTTTGATTATTGTAACCAGCTTTGCTCAAGGCATCAAGAACCGCATCTGTTACGCCCAGTCCCTGCTTTTCTGCTATGTAGGATGCGTTCTGTAAGATGGGGGGAAAAATCCGCCATCAGAAACATTCCAGTCAAGCTGGGTTAGTTACCATGAAATACATGGTACAACTCATGGATGCACGTTATCTTTGCTAAAAGCAGACAGATCTGGACTTAAGATGAAAAATAACAAACTTAAATTTGCAAGTATCCCCACTGAAAGGTTAAGACAAACCATAAACAAAGATATATGGATGGGGAGGAAGATTATACGCACTTGAGGACAACCTCGTAAAATCCTCAAGCCTGCCTAAGGAAATTTTTGGAACCGACTCAATGACCAACAGAATCATATTAGAGTAGATTTTATGCAAAATATAGTCTTTCTGCTTCTTCCAATATCAAACATGTTGAACGGGTACAATTAACAGTTGACTTCATATTAACCTACTGTAATTGCGTCGACATAGCATATAATATTGGCACACGTTCAACACCGCAAGGCTAAGAACTTAAGATACTGTACTAGCTGTAATACAGTAACAGCATTCTTTTATTAGTTCCAACAACTTATTGATCTTCTTAAACTATTAGTGTTTTGAACTTGCCAAAAGAAAAAAAAGGTAATTCTGTCCTAACAAAGTTAAGTGATGTAGTTCACCTCTATACTACGTATTGTATTAAGTTTAACAAGTTCCTACAATTTAAACTCAACAAAAGGTGATTATTCTCTCCATGCTGGTAAATATAAAGTGTCCCAAACTTCATCATATCTTTTCTGTAGGAGTTAAAGTTTAATGCAGTGTATACACGAGCAATGTTAGGATTATGACATATCATTAATTAAGTAGGTGGTTTGATGAAATTAGTCTTGTTTTAATGATGTGTTATAATCTTAACATCGATCGTGTGTACACTGTTAGTGTATCAAATTTTAACTCTTTGTTTAAATCTAAAAGCTTCAAGGGTAAAAGATAGCTTAAAACTTCCTAACAAGTTGTTAAAGCTATTAATAGTTTCAAAACCTTCTAAGGATTTGTAGTTTGTTATCTGCACCCATTAATGGCATAACAAGAAATCAAGTTACATAGCATAAACTGACCTCTATGCGGATCAAAACACCTGAAACAGAAGTTGCATTATTTGCTAAGGCCAAAAACTCAGACAATGCCACAAAATTTCCAGCATTCTGCTTTCTAGGATTCCGGTACAATTTGGAGTCGGCTGAATAGGGGCTCAACAATACAGCTGCCATGAAATTTGGAACATAAATAAAAATGAAGATGCTACAGATCTAATGAAAAAAAATTAACTGAAGAAATACATGGGATATGCTGCATAACATAGTAAACCAAAACGAGAAGTTATCCGAGAGGAAGGAATAAATGTGAATTTCAGTAGAAGGGTCCTCTTGATAACACTGAAATATGCAGGGCTTACGAATATATGAGTTTGGGATCTTACCCAAAATAGTTATAGTGGGAGCAAAATAACTACTCCTTCCGTCCTATATTAAAGTACAATTTTTTTTTTGGTTTGTCCCAATATAAATGACCTATTTCCTTTTTTGAAATGAATTTTGCCAAATGTTTCCAGTACTACCCTTCAATTAAATGATGTCTACCTTTAATTGGAAAATAGCATATTGAATGATATTGAATGAAGAAATGATTAAATGTATGCACTACATAGGGAGGGAGGGAGAGAGAGAGAGAGAGAGTAATTAAGAGCCCTTGAAATTTGCTATAACTTACAAAATGGAGACTTAGAAGAGAGGAAGAGAAATGAAGAGATCTTGAAATTTGCTATACTTATAAAAAGTCGTCATAATGACAATTTAAAAGTATAAGAGGGCAATTTGGGAACAAATTCATTTCCTTAAATCAGTAAAATAATTAATCTAAAGTAAAGTTCACTGAAAATTAAGTACGGTGTTAGGGCCAAATGTAAATTATTAAAACTTATGTGGGGAACTGTGTCCCCTCTCAGTTATATGTAGGTCAGTCTACACTTGGTGAAGAAAAATATTTGAACTTCAAAAAAAAAAAGGACTGAATAAGTAAAGATAGATTAACCGGAATTAAAGTGGCAAAAAAAGAAACTAAAGGTGATTTTTATTTGTATAAGATACTATAGTAGAAATTTGTTTATAAACTGATTAAATGGAATCCAGTCCAGAGTAATTCCTACGGATCAGAATGCCACATAAAAGAAGTCACAAATTGATCCTGAATGAATAAACTTAGCAGGGTGCATATAACACTATTAAATTTCGAGATGAAACCAATTGTCACTACCTCCAGCCCAAATCAGAGTTGATTTTCACCTGACTCCATCCTGCTGCAATATGTCCCAACTCTGTCCTGATACAGGTGGGTAGCACCTTAGCAGACAGGGTGGCACATTTCTACACCCTTTTAGTGTCCTTACATCAAACTTAGGGTGAAAATCTCACTAAAGCCAAAACCAGTAAGAATTTTGCAGCAAGAAAAAGGGAAGAAGATATGCATGGAAATTGACTTTTGGAAGTCCATTCATTCTGAGTAAATTATATCAAATTTCTTTATTTATATGTCAAGCAACTGGTTTAAGATCATTAGCATCATATGCAAAAAAAATCAACTTACGTTTCAAACTTTGTATCTCGCTCCATGTGAGACTGAAGGAAAATATTCCATTGCCATTGAGTTCGGGAATGCTCGTCACAAGGTTGCTGAAGGATTGAGCAGCTGTGGTTCTATCTATAAGGTTTATTGAGCCTAAACAAATTGGTATTCCATCCTTAGTCATTTGAACAGGACAGTCAAGAACATCAGCACCATCTGAAATAGCTTTTTCATATGCCAAATCAGTGCAACCAGGGTACTCTCCACTAGCTCCTTCATGTGAGATAACCAAAGGGATTGCTGAAGCAAGGAGAGATAAAAAATAATTAACCACAGTAAGCATGTCTTCAATTGTACAACAACCATTCCACAGTAAGCTATGCAGGCTTGGACAATAACCTCAGATTCAAAAAATATATTAGAGAGAGAGAGAAGTTGAACCCAAAAAAAAAAACTATATTAACGGCATACCTGATCCTGAATCATTTTTGCTCATGTGAGAAAAGCAATCTGTAGCATCATAAAAAAATATAATTAGGGGGGAAAATAGTTCAAAATAATCAAAACAACATTAAATAACAAAAAGAACCAAGTGGATATGTAGGAACTGTCAAAATTTCAAGTGCCAATAACTCAGATGATATTCCATTCACAGTACATATTTTCAGTTTGAGGAAGCATAGCTAGCTATGCTTCATTAAATTAGTGCTCTTTTCGGTTATAATTGTGGGAAACAATTTTTGATGAATTATAAAGGCATCCTTACACTCGTGAAACTATTTTCTTGAGAGATGCAATGTACTATGGTAGTGCCAAATCTACAAAAGAGTAAATTGAATTGCGAGAATTACAAACTTAAACTAAGATCTATGTGGAATATTTATTCGGAAAGTTAAACATTTGATCACAGTACCTTTGGTTAAAGTTGCAATGGAGTTGTAATTCGAACAGGATTTCTCAGGAAGTTTATCTTACTATATTAGGTCAGAAGTAACTTTCAAGCACATGATTCATAATGAATACCGTTGCACAGCATTATATATATTATATAATGAGGACAACAGGACATATGAACCAAAATGATAAGAGACTGCATTTAATTCATTCTTGAATTACTTCTATACTGAACAAAGCCACAGAATTGCTTTAGACAACAATGGACCAAATTTCAAAACCCAAGGCAGAGGTAAAGTATTTAGTATTTATTCAATTTCTTTCAATCACACAGAGAGAGAATATGCTATTATTATCTTGGGTTATCTTTTATTAATAAGAATATTCTCAGGTTGTGTGAAATTATGTGATTGAGAACACAAGGCTTGACATCCTATCCAGCAAGTAGTCACGAGCTACTTGTGTAACTAATACAGTTGGGGTAAAAATGTAACACAACTCCCTCAAAATCTATAGTGGAAAACAAATAATGACAAAGGATTGAACCTGGACAAAAAGTTACATTAATAACTTACCTATGGCCTCTGATGGAGTTATCGGGAAGTCAGAAAGCACACCATCCACAGAGAAGTTGTCATTGTCAATAAATTTCAGATACTCGGCTACAGGATCGTAATTGTAATCATATGCGAAAGATGCATCATTTGAAAAATCTGATGCAAAAATTTCTATTCCCTCTTTATGAGCATCCAAAACAACCGAGGTATGTGGCTGCAAATATAGATCTTTATCCAAAGGCCATATGTAGGATTTGGGAACTAGAATTCCAGAAGCAAATGTTTTGATAAATGTTAGATTCTTTAAGAGAGAACCGTAAGTTTGATTGGTTGAAGGCTCAATATCATTCTGCTCTAGAAATCGGAAAACAAGTTTTGTCGGGCTTGGTTTGAATCGTGTCACAATGCTTCTCAAAAAGTTCACCTCTGGTGATGAAATATAATTCACAATAACACTTCTAGACGCAGAAAGAACAAAGCTTCTCATGCTCAAATTATGTTGGCTGAAGAATGAATCATGCTGCAAAAGTAAGTGGAAATACATAAGCTTGGTTCAAAAAACAGACGAGCCAACCCTACTTGCTTCAAAATTATCATATTTAAGGAACAAATTTTATGTAAAAAAACCACATGCAGTTTGATGGATACCTGAACATTTAACCATAATCCCGGTGGTTTCAACTGCCTAGCCATATCTTGAACAGCAAGTATTTGGAATAAACTATGATCAAATTGATTTGTTCGAGAATAAATTCCCTGGGTTACTGTCCAAGGTTGAAAGAAGTTAATTAGTATAGATAACCAACTGTAGAAAAGTCAACAATTTTAGTTTATCACTTTCATAAGGAATAATTAGGCTTGCTAACTCTGCCGAAGCACCAATTACAGGTTAGAACAGACAACGATATCATCTTTGTTTTACAAGATTTGTTGCGCCACAAGGCAATATATAATTTTAATGTATTATATTATTTGTTTGTATTAGATCAGAAGTCAGAGGTACAGAGTAAACTCCAAAGGATGCTGGAAACTGTTTTCAACAAAATGAATAATTGGCTAAAGAAAAATTCTTAAGTACATCATTTGAAGTCTCAAGTGATCAATCATGGTTGCATAAGGTTTTGTGAAGCTCAAATCTAAGACGTAGAATAACTGTAATTAAGGACCTTAAGGATAGAACTAGAGTACTCCCAAACTATCCTAGACCTCCTAGTTGATGAACTGCATCAGGATCTGGCCCATTATTTTGAACCACTACTCATAAAGCTGAGAGAATATTCAAAAGATGATCTTAAAGACCAATAAACCAACCCCCCACCCCCGAAAAAAAAAAAAAAAAAAAAAACTCCCCTTTCTTTCTCAAAAAGGAAAAAGTATCACAATAGGAATTCTATAAATACATAAAAATCCTGAAACAACATTAACAAGTACGAGCCTCCTGCTTCTAGACAATCCCCCACCCCCTTCCAAACATGGAAAATGACACAACTCCTTCATCTTGGAGGTTGGAGGGAATTAAGAAAATGTCACAGGTGCAATCAATCAAGAGGTACCACTAGAAAGTGTATAACATGCTATCCCACACTTCTTTTATCAACAAAACTGTGCATCAACGCTCTTATTATCATTAAGTATTATACGTAAAAATCTGACTTACAGGATATATTTGTCAGGTCATTTAGGGTGAAATCCACTGAAAACCATCCTGTCGTACTAACCCCATTTACAAGGTAGGTACTCTTGTTTTTGAAAAGATTCCCAATGTCAGAACCATTGTCAAACCTAAGATCAGGAAAGCAGATCCCAGCTCCGTCACTCGTTAGTTGTACGTCGCACCACAAGATCATGTTGGGTAAACCAGTAACTAATGCCAAAGTGTAGGCATTCAAACTAGAATCAGGAAATATCCCAGAAAAGCCGCCACGTGCAATGACTAAAGGTGCATCTCCTGCAAAAATAAACCAGTAAGAGAGTTTGAAAACTTCTTTGAGTACCAGTAGTAGTACAAAATGATAACAGTTTTTCAATCAAGTAATAAAACAGAAACTTCTACAAACAAGTTTTGTAATATGGGATTAAGTTGAAACTGTCGACGACTTAAAGAGTGCAAAATTATTACATGTTGTAGTTCTTTTTCATCCCTAACCTAAAAAAAAGAGGGGGGCAATATTGAAATCACTAAGCCGGTTATCAAGGCCCGAAGATTAAAATCAGGAAATCATAGTTCTAAGTCATTATACAAAAGTACTGTATGCCCTATGGTGCTAAAAGCAGCTCACTCATTTGCAATTGAGGCTGTGGAATAGTCAAACAGAGTCCTAGTAATGACTACTCTATGACTACTTGGGGTGAACTCAAAACTTCACTTTCAGTCATTTTGTGACAACATACATTAATATAAGGCTTCCCTGTTACAATTAAAAGTTTGACACCTTCATGATCAATACCCAGTTACCTAGTTTTTAGTTGAATTCTCATAACCAGAGACTTAAATCAAAACGAAGAAATATCCTAATATTTGACTTTTACATTTATTACCAAAGGCTAATAAGTAATAATAGCACTGGATACTGCGAGATCGTCTTAACTTTAATATATCTCCACATAAATTTGATGAAAATCTTCTATAATCAGCATAGTTAACTTGCTTTAGTGTAAATTGAAGTAATTTAGATATACTTTTCATCATTAAGGAAACAGAAACAAAAAATTAAATTTCTCTTCCATAACTTTTAGTACAAAAAGAAAAAGAAAACACACACACACACATATATATATATATATATATATATATATATATATATATATATATATATAGATAGATAGATAGATAGATAGATAGATAGATGTGTGTGTGTGTGACCTAATTCCAAATAAAACTTTGCCGGATTACTTTAAAAAAAATGAAAAATAAACTGAGCCTTGAACACATGAAAAAATAAAATAAAAAATCAGTCCTACATATTAAACCCGAATTAAGAAATTTTCCTTTTCCTTGACCTCACTTTCCAGAATTTCACATGATGCTAAGGTTTTCCAGCAACCAAAAAGTGGTAGAAAAAGAGGCGAATAATGAGAAAATCTCTAGTAGGAGTAGAGGGTACCGCTTAATGTCTTCCATAAACTGGTAGTGTTGGTAGATCCCTGAGCAGCAGCAGACGCCGCGAAGCAAAGAAGCAAGATGCTTATGAACTTCCACATTGGCGGCTAAATTTGGCCGGTCAATTTCCGTATGAGCTCTGAAAACTTGGGGGTGATTTTATAGGGAACTGTGAGATTTGGTTTATGAGGAGAAATAAGATGGGAAGAAAGATTCGCAGGAGTAGTAGACGGTAGTATTTGTATATTTATTAGTATTATTTATTACAGTTCACAGGTGACAGAGGAGCCGCAGACGGGAGACAGAAAGCTAATACGGGTGGTGTACTTTGTTATGGCCGCTGTTTTTCTATACTACTAAATGATTCGGTCCGTCTTTTATTTATGAATATAAACGGAAATAATAATAATAATAATAATAATGTAAGCCGGTCGATTAACGACGTCGGTCTATTTATTAGTATTTGATTGCTCCAATCCAAATGGCTTAGCTTGAAGGGCGAGCTCAGACATCATGTACGTGCGTGTCAAGTAGTGGAAAAATTATTAAATATTTGTTTATTTTAACACTTAGAATAAAATAATTAAATATTTCTGAAACACGTATCATGTGATGTTCTATAATATTTATTATTTATGTATTATTATTTCAACGCTTAAAATAAAATAATTTATTTTAATTATTAAAATAATAATACATGAATAATATGATATATCACGTGATAAGTGTCATACGACCGTTAAATAATTACTATATATTCAATCAAGCATGGCATGATGATATGATGCGTACATACATACTCCATCCGTCCGTTTTGTAAAAAAAAGTTTCATTTATAGAATTTAAAACATATTTTATTCTATTTATATATAAAATAATAAATTCTTAACTTAATAAAATAATAATAATAATAATGAAAATGAAAAACTCGAGCGAGAACCCATTGTGTTATTTACTGTTATCATTAATTCAAAAGTGAACGAAATGACAAACGAAACCATATTTGTGAAAATGAGCTGAGAGAGAGTATCCATCCTCCTTCCTTATAGTTTATTTATTTTCAAACAAGAATAAACTTAGGAATCCCTTTTAATAGTTCGTTGGAGTTGGCTTTAAATGAATGAATTAATTAATTATAGTATTTGATATGTCAATTATGTTTAAATTCAATTATTATTTAACAGGACTATATATATAAAAGATCAACTAACGGTTATTAATTAATTACCAGAAAAAATTTGTTGGAGATATTGGTCTTAATATAAATAAATTACAATTAAAAGACTGTCTGACTGCATGCATGCCATCAATTAAGTAATTCGATTGTTACATATACTTACTTGGTTTTTATTGAAGAGAAATTAGATAAATATTGCCACTCGATCAAGAAAATCTTTCTTTCATTGGACATTGCAGTTTTCTTGCATTTGGGCATTCCAATTTCAAATCATAATTACTTAGGAAGCCTTTAATATATTACCTTCTTCTTTTTTGCGCTTCGCTTGAAAGTTAAAAAAAGTTGAATAAATGTTATTCTTTTATTGGCTTCACTCTTTAACTCGTAAAATTTATAGTGCGTCTATTATTATCGCATCTTAAAAAATAGTAAATATGTAGATGATGATTAATTGTTAGAGGAACGAATTAAGGGAACAATTTTGGGTTTAATTTTGTGATGGATTTGTTAGCTTTAATTTTTTAGAAATATATAATAATTATCACTCTTTTCGTTTCAAAGTTAATTTGACTTTTGAGACCGGAAAAGCGACGGTATATTAAATTTTAAAATTAATATGACTCATAAAAATTTAAAATAAAATAAAATATGTGATTAGTAATTTTTGTGATATACTAATAATTATATCAATTAAAATTAAACAAATTTATAACAATTTAATATGTCGTTCTTTGATTTTAAAAATCAAATTGTGTATATATATAATTTTAGAATACATAGAGTATTATAATATAATAGATAACAAAGAATCAATGTTTAAATCTAAGACTAAAGCCTTGATTGAGAGAGAGAGAGAGAGAGTAATTTAATCGGCATAAATCTAAGACTAAAATTAAATAAATAATCACGACTTTTGAGTTATTTTACATTTACTTATTTTGTTTATTTTTTATCATTTATATATATGATAAATAAATATAATTTTATTTTATTTTATTTTATCTTTAACCTAAATCATATTTATTTATCTTATATACAGATAAAAAAAATAAAAATAAAAATAAAAAAATTAATAAGTCTAAATTTTTTCTTTAATTTTACTAATAATATTTATTTAGTTTCCTCTTGAATTATGATGATTGCAGAACGAACGGTCAATGTTTCTTGGCTTGAGCCGTCTAGCAAGCCAACGGCTCACCGAACCCACTAAACTAATTGGACGACAGCTAGACGGCAACCCAACCCCAACATTGGCAGCGTCAGCAGCATCCTGGCAATTTCTTACGTGGCAGGCAGGAGCCTCCGAACGCGCAAAACGGATCCCGCTTCATCATGGCCCCACACTGCAAGCATCCTCCTGTCGTGGTCCAGTAAACGCCAAGGACAACCGGGTGGCACCGCCTAGATAATTTTATACAGAATGGTGGGGTCACGTATGGCATGGCTGAAAAAAAGGTTAAGCCCAAATAAATATATCATCTTCTATTAAGTAGTCAAGAAATTTAAAAATTATTGTCAACTTCACATAGCTGGCTGCCTGCCTGGCTGGCTATTTTAAGGAGGAGTAGTATGTTTGACTGGACGAATTCAATTACATGGAGATTCAGTTGTTGTTGTTATATTATTATTATTAGAGATAACCCGTGCCTGAAGACACGGTACAACTAATATAATAATTGATTATTGTATTTAATATTTCTAAATTCAAAAATTTCAAACTGTATTATTATTATTATTATTATTATTATTATTATTATTACTATGATAATACTTATTATTATTAATATTATTACTATTATTATTATTATTAAAATAATAATTATTACTATTATTATACTAATTATTAATTATTATTATTATTATTATGATTATTATTACTATAATTATAATGATTATTACTATTATTATATTTATTATTACTATTATTATTATTATTATTATTACTACTACTACTACTACTACTACTACTATTACTATTATTATTAATATAATGATTATTACTATTATTATATTAATTCTTCTTCTTATTATTATTATTACTTAATTATTATTATTGTTGTTGTTGTTGTTGTTGTTGTTATTATTATTATTATTATTATTATTATTACTACTACTACTACTACTACTACTACTATTACTATTATTATTAATATAATGATTATTACTATTATTATATTAATTCTTCTTCTTATTATTATTATTACTTAATAATTATTATTATTATTATTATTATTATTATTGTTATTATTATTATTATTATTATTATTATTATTATTATTATTTTCAGCTCATACATAGGGAAGGTATACCCTTTAACTCTTCACCACGTGTCCTTCATATATTGGAGGAACAGAGACCGTAACCCAAGTTTGCCCCACATTCAGCAATATAAGTTTTGAGAGGAAATTTAGTACGAAGGAATCACTCTAGACCATTAATTAAATTTGGATCAAATTAATCTGACACGTTATTGTGTTTTGTCAATTTAAATTTTTTTAAAATGTTTTATTTTATAAATAGACATGTCAATTCACATTGTGTACCGAAATGCAGAGAATCATTAAAATTTGGACAATGTGTCCTGCTAATCTAGTGTAGAGTGGATTAAAATAATGATGGCTAAATGTTTAAATATATTTAACTTTTGCTTGGTAGACCATCTTAATTGTGCTGATATATGGATCTTTTTAACTAAATAAATTATTATTATTACTATTATTATATTAATTATTATTATTATTATTATTATTATTACTATAATTATTATTATTAGTAGTAGTAGTAACATGAATTTTGAGGGGAAAGTTAATAAAAAAGAATTAATTTGGGCTATTAAATTTAGAAAAATAAATCTGAGATGTTGTTGTGCTTTCTCAATTAAGAATTCAAAAATAATTGTGTTTTATAGTATAGATATTATTATTATTATTATTATTATTATCACTATTATTATTATTAGTATTAGACGACGCCACTTATCTAACAATAGTTGGTCTTCTAAAGAAGATCAAAATAAAATCTTTTTGCTTTCTTCCTCTCTGCAAACGGAAAAATCAATAGGTGGAGGTGGTGGGTGGGGTTTGGACGCTAGCATTGTCTATCCGTCTCATCAAAGTTGACAAAAGTTGCCTAGACGGAAAAATCTTATTATTAATTTTACTTTAATGTGAGGTGGGGGATGTGAGTTTTGAGGGAAAATTTTGTAAAGAATAATTAATTTGGGCCATTAATTTTGAGAGATAAAATTTAAATCATTCTTGTGTTTTCTCAAATTTAAAATTTAAAAATAATCCTGTTTTATTATATAGATTACAAATGGGAAAAAAAGGTTGTGAAATTTATAGCGATCCCATTCACTTGACTAACTAAAGGCCAAACTATATAAGATCAAAATAGTAAAAATGCATTAAATGTTGGCATTTTTTTTTAGGTATCCCAACACTCTCGTGGTGACAATACTTTATTGTGATTGTTATGTTTTAATCACACTGAACCTTAAAAAAAAAATTACATGGGTGATTCCGTCTAATTTCAAAGACCGACGTCAAATAACTTGACCAAATTAAATTTTCTATGTGGCTTTAAAAAATAAAGACGCGTAAAATGCTGACTGTGACGCCCCCAAATCTGGGCCCACACAGCCCAAACTTGAGTCGTCAAAAGACTACAACAAAATTATTACAACAAAGCACAACTTACAACAATACAGTGTATAATAATACACAACTAAGTCTTCACTATTATTGCCACACTATTTTACAAAACGTGAAGACTATGATAACTATTCCTCGGACCCTCACTCCATTCCCCGGCTAGACCCTGTTATGTTTTCATCTCCTGTTGAAAAACAATGGAACAAAAGAAAGGGTGAGCTCAAATAGCCCAGTAAGAAATATCATGACTAAGATAATGACGAATAAATTATCATTAGCCTTCAACAGTTGAGTTCTTGATAGAATACAATAGACTACAAGGTTTATATCAAAAACTGCAGTTAAATTCTTAAACAACGTTCAGATCAATAATAGCAGCGGAATGAGTAATCTATTAGAAGAATAATGCAGACTATAATGTCCACTCGGTTCTCTTTTTAGGAAAAACATCATCAACTTTTATCATCTGAAATATCATTAGTCAAGATAATACAAATTCACAGTTCCTGATCATAATCATGCAGATCAACAGTTCATCTTTGCACTACGGACCAAAGACATTCAATATAACACCAACGGTCATGATTATACCAGATTCAGCCTTTGGTCATAATCATACCAAACAACAGTTCATCTTTGCACTACGGGCCAAAGATATTCAATATAGCACCAACGGTCATGATTATACCAGATTCAGCCTTTGGTCATAATCATACCAAACAACAGTTCATCTTTGCACTACGGGCCAAAGAGAACATTCACCACGTGCCATAAAAGACACCGAACAGATGTATCGCCTTTAACCTATTATATCGCCTTTAACCTATCATCTGTTCAACAAATATATCACATCTGTGCCCCCCGCCACAGATATTCACAACAGCTTGATTTTTGGATGATTAGAATGATATAAATGATGAACAGAAGAAATAGGATAACAATAAGTATCGGAAGTTTACTTTGTACAGATTCAAATAATGTCCAAATTGTCAACATGATGTGGAGTGAAATTTAAAAATGATATTCAAGATCCACAGTTCAGAATAACGGTTACAATTCAATAAAAAGGTTCACGTAGATAGGAAGGTTCAGTTGAAATAATGAAGTTCAACTATTATGGAACATATAATATTTTCAGGAATTATATAAGCAATAGTTCCATAATAAATTTCGATTTAGGAGTATGAAAGAAAATAATATCCCTTACCGTAGCAGGTTTGATTAACAAAAGGTGAAGGAAATTAATACAAAGGGTTATTCACCAACAGGCGGCAATCCGCTCCGTAAGGTTATTCCCACAATTTAATACATGGAAATAAATGGCACATCTTATGAGTAAGAAAGAAACAATATTATTTTCGAGAATCAAATAATGATAATCCCTTACCATAGTACGTTTGAATAATGGAAGATGAAAAAGATGGTATCCCTTACCGTAGTAAGTTTTAATAATAGAAGATGAAAGAAGATGACATTTCTTACCGTAGTAAGTTTTAATAATAGAAGATGAAAGAAGATGACATTCCTTACCTTGATATTGTGAAACAAGTTTATTAGCCGAACAAATCCTTCCTTGTTTGTCTATGTAGCAGTAAAGAATCTGACTTTTGAGTCTTCTAGAGTTTTTAAAATCTCTTTATGTTTTTAAAATAATGTTACTCTCGAAAAGATAGGCGGCATAGACTCAAGAATCACTCAATTCGGAGTTAATATGAATGAGTTATGAATTTTCAAAACTAAGACTGAAAATAGTGACGAAAATCAGAATAGGTTACGGTTTTTAGTATTTTAAGGCATGAAGATGATTTCAGATGACTTTTCTTCCTTCTTCAAAGTTGTAGAGGACGAAAAACTGAAGAGACAGGCTTTTAATTAATTAAATTCTGACAAATAATGAATTTACTATGATTTTTCGAAAGAGTTACTGTACATAAGAAAATTCTACTCGGGAATTCAAAGAAGAATGCAAAAGATTTCAAAACTAGGAATTACTTAAGAACACTTAGAGAGAACTTACACAAAAAGTATTTAGAGAGAGAAAGAAAGAATAAGTAAGGAAGTTTATGAAAAATCCTTAAGTTAAGACTTCTATTTATAGCCAAAAATCTTATCATTCATTTAATCTAAACCATTCATTTAAAGATCATCTTTTAATCTACACCATCCATTTCAAATATTATATTATCTTTAATCTGCATCATTCATTTCATATCACCTAATAATCACCTAACTTTATATTATAAACAAATCAATTCAATTATTCAACAATAATTCACACTTTAATCTACACCATTCATTTCATATCACCTAATAATCACCTAACTTTATATTATAAACAAATCAATTCAATTATTCAACAATAATTCACACTTTAATCTACACCATTCATTTCATATCACCTAATAATCACCTAACTTTATATTATAAACAAATAACTTTATCAATTCAATTATTATGACTAATTGTTATAAATACAGTATAGTTAGCTCTTAGATATCAAGTCAATAAATTAATGAAATACAACTGTTTAAATAACATCATAATAGAGATAACAATAATGTAAAATAAAGCATACGTTACTGTGTAATGACAATTATTGATTCAATAATGTGAATTACTGTGCATATGTTACTGTGACAATTATTAGGTTCAATAATTTTAAAAACAGTGCAGCAACAATTATTGACTCAATGATATAAAATACAGTGTAATGACAATTATTAAATCAATAATGCAAAATACTGTGTAACAACAATTATTGAATTGATAATATAAAATATTATGCAGTTACAATTATCGATGAAATGATGCGTAACAGTTACGGTGTCAATTATCAGACCAATAATATGAGACACTATGCAATACCGTGTGTTACTGTAGAGTACCGTGTGCTACAGAAAATACCAAAAACTACCGTATGCTACTATTCTTTTATCACCGGTATTTTAACAGTTCCGTTGACTATTTTTATTTAAAAAGGTTATTTCTGTCGTTTCCTATATCCGACAAATATTCCGTTGTGGGGTCCACCAATAATTTGTTATTTCGGCGCCGTCGTACGACACGAATATTCCCCGACCAAACGAATATTCCCCGACAAAGCGAATATTGTCCGACAAAATAAAATTTGCACATAACATCCTTAACTTTTAACTTTATCGATTTAACCACTTACTGTTTCAAAAAAATATATATATGAAGAAAAATTAAATTTTGTATTTCATAAAATTCGGGGTCTTACACTGACTGCCATTTTCCTCCCCTCTCCTTTGCCCACCATTTTTTTTCTCACTCCTCTTTCCCACTTTGTTCTTTCTTTCTCTCTCTATCTTCATCCTCGGTCACTCTAGCACTCTTCTCCCTCATCGTTGCTGGCCGGCGGTTCTCCACGATGTCAGTCTCCTCAAAATGCCCAAACGAAGATTTCATACTCGCCGACTTTCACAGTTTCTGAGGCAGCTTCGTCGGGACTTCACCGGACGCTGGCTTGGTGTCAAAAGTTGTCCAACTAATGTGTATTTGTGATTTTCACTTCATGTGTTTGCTCAAAATCGAATTGGTTCTGTGATTCGAAGGCTTTTTCTTCATGAATTTGTTCAACAACGAAATAGGTCAGAGATTTGGTGGGTTTTTCTTCATGAAAATTTCTCTGTAGTAGGTGTTGATTCTTGGGATCTGAAATTTTAGAGAGTGATAGAATTTGATCTAGCTAATTTGGTGGGTTTGTCTTCATGAAAATTTCTCTGTAGTAGGTGTTGATTCTTAGGATCTGAAATTTTAGAGAGTGATAGAATTTGATCTAGCTAATTTGGGGCTATTGTGGGTCATTTTGATGAGATTCCTGTTTTTGTTTTTCTTTATTTTGTGGTTGGTTTTGTTGCTTTGATAATCTTGATCCGAAAAAGATGGTGTCTATCATCAAATTTAGAAGAACAAACAGAATAGCAGAGAAGAGAGAGCTCTTCGTTAGCCGAAAAGAGGAGAGAGAAAAGAAAGAAAAAAATGGAAAAGAGGAGAGAGAAAATAGTGGCCAAATAAAGCAAAAGCAGACAGATAAGAGGTTAGAGAGTGATAGAATTTGATCTAGCTAATTTGGTGGGTTTGTCGTCATGAAAATTTCTCTGTAGTAGGTGTTGATTCTTAGGATCTGAAATTTTAGAGAGTGATAGAATTTGATCTAGCTAATTTGGGGCTATTGTGGGTCATTTTGATGAGATTCCTGTTTTTGTTTTTCTTTATTTTGTGGTTGGTTTTGTTGCTTTGATAATCTTGATCCGAAAAAGATGGTGTCTATCATCAAATTTAGAAGAACAAACAGAATAGCAGAGAAGAGAGAGCTCTTCGTTAGCCGAAAAGAGGAGAGAGAAAAGAAAGAAAAAAATGAAAAAGAGGAGAGAGAAAATAGTGGCCAAATAAAGCAAAAGCAGACATATAAGAGGGGCGAACTAAGTTAATCACAGCCGCTGTTTATCGAAGCCAATAATAATTTGAGACCGTCGGATATAAGATTCTCTCTCTGCTCTGTTTTATATAATAGATATCATCTTAATTTCATTTATATTTAATTGTTACTTACAATTCATTTTGTCCCAAATTAAAAGTTTTCTTAATTCTTTCTGTGATTTATTTTTTTCACAGCAATTTGATCATACGGAAAACCCAAAACGGAAATAAAAACTGTCATTGCTTTAATTAATATAATAAAACTCACACACAATTTATTTAACTGGGAAAGAAGATTAGTACATATTTATGGATAATAAATAAGACTCAATTTAAAATAAATTGAGAAATAGGCACGAACTATATAAAATAAAATAAAAAGAGAGAAAGAGAAAAAGAAAAAGAAAAAGAAAAAGGTGAAGGCACATGAAACTCGAGTTGGCTGAAAATGAGATGGATTTTGGTTGGTTGGTTGGTATGAAATGATGTTTGCATGTTATAAGTAGTCAGTCAGGTCTAACAACAGGGAGGGAGGGAGGGAGTGGGGAGGTCCCGCAGGAGGGAAGTAGTGGTATAATAATTTGGATAATTAGAGGGCGCGCACTCATAGCCGTGTTTGGTGCATGCCCCGACTAGAATTAGAATTAGAATTCGAACACGGAACTCAACTAACTAACTAACTATGTTGTCAATTCCTCTTATTAAACGTATTTTCATTTATTTTATTTTATTTTATTTAGATCGGATAAATTCGTCAATATTCTAATGCAAATAGAATTATGAAACTTAAAGTTAATAAATTTAATTTAGTTATAGTAATGAATTCACTGTAATTAAATTTTTTTATAACTATTATTGATATAATTAATCATATGATTTGATAAAATCTTAATTCTTAATTTGTTTATAATATTAATTTAATAATAAAATTCATAACTAATACTAATATAATCAAATCACATGATTTATTAAGAGAATTTTTAATATCTTAATAAAATTTTAATAATAAAATTATCTTATACAAAATTTGTTTAAAACATAAAATTGTGATAGAAAAATCTTATAATAAAATTGGTGGATATAAAAAATCAAAGGTCTTTGTAATATATAGAACAGCCCTTAATAGTAAAAAAAAATTTATAGGTCTTTGTGTGTAAATTAACATTACTTGCTCATATATACTACTTACCAGCCAAGAGTTATGGAAACATTGGATGTTCATACTTACTTACCCGCTAGATTTAGATCTGCTGGTATATATTTAATCGTTTTAAAATCAGTTGCGTATCAATTATTTAACTGTGACGCCCATATATATACATATGTACGATGGAGAAGATAGCGATAGCCCAGCAGCATTACAACTCAACTAAAAATCATCTCATTTTTTTTTTAAGATAGATGGATATATAGATACACCTTTAATTATATATTATTTTCATTCATTCGTACAGTTAAGTTGTCAAATAAAAAAATAAAAATTATGTATTGATCATTTTTTACATAGTAAATTAAGTAAAATGATCACTATTTATTTAATACCAGCTTTATATATATAGCAACTAAACATTTGGATCAATTCATCGTTTATATATACTTTAGTTTGACTTTTGCACCCCAAGCGAAGAAATTATAACCACCGTACCCATTTTTACATTAATTTGGACAATCAAGGAATATTTTATCGGCATTGTTTGAGCTTCTCCAAGTCGTTTTGATCACTGAATTTTTCATGCACCAGCAATTTCGATCTATGAGCCCTAGTTTCTCCTAATTTTCTTTAGCTATTTTTGGCAAATTTATATTCCAATCGAGCTGCATGTATGCTATTGAATTAGGCAGCGTTCTAAAAACTTGTTCCAGTTCGGGAAGAAAAAGAAGATATGGAAAAGACGTATATACCCTTACCAAATCCACACGTGCAAAGTGAAAAACTGAAGTTTAGAGTGTACTTTTCAGTTTATGATGTAAAAGTCAACATTGATATAAAATTTAAGGTGTGAAGTGTCTGAGTGAGAGAGAGAGAGAGAGAGTATTAGTTAGGAAGTGATGCGATACATCTTTAAGTGGAGCAAAAAAAACATGCTCCTTAATTTATGGGACAATTACATTTACTAATACATTTTTAGAAAATATTATAACAAAACTATATACATAAAATATTTATAAAATTAGTACATCTTCAATGTTTAATTTACAAAATTAGTGCATCCTTATCCTTTTAATTTAGTTGCGTGATTAAAAAGTCAAAACATCACTATGAAATATTCAATGAATTTTAGATTTGTGTTACTTTTCGAGGAGAGAAGAAGATGGTGATGATTGTGGCGGAGTAAGAAGATGGTAGTGGTTGTGGCGGAGGAAGAAAAAATTGCAATTTTTTCATCTCTACACCTGTAGTTTTGTCATAATACAGTTGGTAACCAAACTTTCATATCAAGGTAACCAAACCTTCATACCAAGATAATCAATCCATCTTCACACCTGCATTTTTTTCATAGTGCATATTCATAAAAGTCATACTTTTCGGGGGGGGGGGGGGGGGAGTGAGGATGCGGAAGAAGATGGTGGTGGAGGCGGAAGAAGATGGTGGTGGTTGTGGTAGAGGAAGAAAAAACTGCAGTTTTTTCATTTCCACACTCGTAATTTTGTCATAATACAGTTGGTAACCAAACATTCATATTAAGGTAACCAAATCTTTATACCAAGGTAACCAGACCTTCATACCAAGGTAACCAAAACCTTCATACCAATGTAACAAAATTTTTATACTAAGGTAACCAATCCACTTCCACACCTGTAATTTTTTCATAGTGTAGTTGGTAACCAAACCTTCATACTAAGGTAAACAATTCAGTTTTTATTATTTGAATGTGATGCAGTTGGTTGCAATCGATCTAATTCAAGCGCCTAAGCGCTTGAGCACGCCAGACTTGAAGGTAACCAAACACGTATATGAAGGTAACAAAACACATATATGAAGGTAACTAATTTATGACTGTGTAGTAACTACGAGTCAGTAACCAAATCCTTCGAGCTTCTCTTCAATGGTGGTTTTAAAAGAGAAGAACCAACCAGGCCGCGTCCCCTGTTAAGGATTCATGTCAAATATGTATATATATATGTCTAGATGGAAGGAGAAGGTGGAGTGAAGGAGAGAGGAGAGGAGAAAAGAGAAGGTGGAGGTAGAGGAGAGATGAGAAAAGAGAAAGTGGAGGCGAAAGAGATAGGAGAGAGAAAATGAGGTGGAGGCAGAGAGGAGAAAAGAGAAGGTGGAGGCGAAAGAGAGAGAAGAGAGAAAAAGAGGTGGAGGCGGAGGAGAGAAAATGAGATGGTGGAGGCGGAAGAGAGAGGAGAAGAAAATGAGAAGGTGGAGGCGAAGGAGAAGGTGGAAGATGAAGATGACGTGATTTTTGTGTTGTACTCTTTTTGTAATTATTTTATGAAAGCACTGATCTTGTAATTAATTTATAAATATTGTATATTACTGTAAAGAGCCCTTAATTTATTTGCTACAACTGTAAGCCCAGTCCAAGCCTAGCCCAATTGCTCAACCAAAAACAAAAACTACATATGTTGCAACAATAAGAAGTTTAAAGTAATCTTTTTTTCAAGTCCTATACTATAATGTTTTGGAGAAGGCCGGCCGAGTGATTATAATCTAAAATTAATTATAGAAACTCCTCAACCCAAATTGTTTTTTTGTTTTGGGCCGGGCTCATAAATATGAGAAGCAAAAGAAAATCACGATGACAAGACTATCGATCCTAGGCTTGCTCAAATAATGCCACCTGGCTGCCGTGTCCTCTTAACACGTGTACGTTACGCACAAACACAATCTCCGCTTCCCGGGCAATCTCTCTCTCACACACTGTCACACACGCACACACTTCACTACTGACTGATCTGATCTCGAGCTCGAGCTCGGAAGAAAATAAGGACAGAAAACCCTCTTTTTTTTTTCTCTCTCCTCAACTCAATCTTAATTAAAATGCATAATTAAGAGATGATGATGATGATCAATGTAACAAGAAATGCCTATTATTATTATTCTGATTTAGCGCTGAATTACGTGGGGGAGAGACACGCCCAGGTGGTTCCCATAACCATATTCGTCGCGTTTCTGTGTCTGTGTTTGGTCATCGGCCACTTGCTTGACGAAAATCGATGGGTTAACGAATCCATTACTGCTATTTTCATCGTAATCTTCTCTTTCTCTCTTCTTAACTTTTACTTTTTGTTGCTTATCACTAATCTATTTTTTTTTCTTCCTCTAGTATCTAAATCTGTGAGGTTGTTTAAATGATTACCCATAAGTACATATATGATCCTGAATTAATTATTCTTAGTTTTTATTTTTCCCTTTCGAACGTAATATCTTTCATTTGTTTGTGTTAAGCCGGACCCCTTTTTCTAAAATATTCACATCTCCTTGCTTATATGGGCAGGTCAGCAGGTGGGTTAAAATTATGTAATTATGTGGGTATTGGGTTGTGAAATCTGGAATCTCAGTCAGAATTTGTACAGTTTGTAACTTGGATCAACTAATAAATAATAATCTACTGGTTTATATAATTTTGATCAACTAATAATCTACTGGTTTTTGTTTAGATACAATTGACAATTCCCTCATTGAGATCTGCCATTAATGGATTCCAATTTCCAAGCATAGTTGTTAATATGCATGCAGTCTTTTTATTTACTCCCTCTGTTCCAAATTATTTGATCAAATTTTTCAAAAGTCAATTTCAAACATTTTCAAAATTAAAATTAACATGAATTCATGGAGTTTATGTCAATATAATTGTGAATATCATAAACTACTTAAAAAGTACTACTACTTTATAAGATTTATTGATTTCAAAACTTGAATTAATCGTGTCAATTTTAAATTTGAAAATGTCTCAAATTAACTTTTAAATTGATCTTATAATTTAAAATGGAGGAAGTATTTACTTCGAGGTCAGTATGATATAGTAATCTTCCACATTCTCTGTGTTTTCCTTGTGGGCTGAAATCAGGGAATCCTTGCCGGGGCTATTATCTTACTTATCAACCAGGGGACGAGTTCTCGTATACTAACATTTGATGAAGAATTCTTCTTCATTTATCTACTCCCCCCTATAATATTCAATGCAGGGTAAGAGAAGCATTCGGATTATATTGTTAAAGTGCTTCAACATGCCTGGCTAATTAATGTTCTTGCATCACCATTCTAACTTACTTTCGACAGATTTAAAGTTAAAAAGAAGCAGTTCTTCCACAACTTCTTAACTATTATGCTGTTTGGAGTTGGTGGTGTTTTCATATCATCATCCATAATTGCTGCTGGTAATGTATTTGTAGCTTTGACTAGTCTTCTGACAATACCTCATATGTCTTTCTTTTATCCCTCTTAACTCCTGATATATAGAGCACTTGATAATACACCCATAATTATTATGGAATGCTATACCTTACTGTTTCATAGGTACCTGGTGGCTGTTTCCCAAGTTCGGATTTCTTGGTTTGACTATCCGTGATTATCTGGGTGAGGTCTTATTCATGACCTGTGTGTAATTAGCTTTTATCAATAATTAACTCAAAATGTGCTAAAAGCAGTGACATCATGTATTCTTGTGATCTTTTCCTAATACCCAGGTATTGGAACCATCTTTTCCTCAACCGATACAGTGTGCACGCTGCAGGTTGTTTAGAGTTATATGTATGAGTTCATTTATTGAAAATCACAATTAATGTAAGCCGTTTTTCACTTGTATTTCTCTGAGTAAGAAAATAAAATGTAGGTTTTGCACCAAGATGAAACTCCTTTGCTGTACAGCCTAGTCTTTGGCGAAGGAGTAGTGAATGATGCGACGTCTGTTGTTCTGTTCAATGCAGTTCAAAAGATTGATGTTAATAGATTTAATGGCTGGGCAGTCGTTAGCATCTTTCTGGATTTCTTTTACCTGTTCTCCACAAGCACTTGTCTTGGAGTCGCTGTAAGTTTTTATATGATCATTATTTGGCTTGTATCCCTGTCTTTCTGTGGATGAGATGATTAGGAGGTGATCTTCCATGATTATTAATTGGCATACGCCCTTTCTTTCTATGTACGAGTGTGTGCGTGAGGTTATATTGTACCCTCTACACTACTATTCTACCCTATTTGTCTGTTGATCTGTGAGATTCTTGGTTTATGATGTTGGTCAAAAGGAAGTTTCTACTCCCTTGAGTTTTGATGCCTTACTGTCTTATGTGGTAAAATATATTTCATCGAAGAACACAGAATGAAGGGGTGGATTAGATAAATTAGTCTATGTGGCACACACTATGTGTGTGCAATTAAGAAAAAAATTAAAATATTTGAATAAAACCTACAAAATATGGATGAGAAAAGATAAGAGAGAAAATAGGGATAAAAAGTGGGAGAAATAAAAGAAA
This sequence comes from Hedera helix, assembly GCA_947179155.2. NCBI lineage: Eukaryota > Viridiplantae > Streptophyta > Magnoliopsida > Apiales > Araliaceae > Hedera > Hedera helix. Next base: position 43,937,215 of record OX359283.1, on the reverse strand, counting down.
CCGGTGATAAGTCGTGGGTGGAGTGGGGTTATTATGAGTTTACCGTTGAAGAGATAATTTAACTAAAATAAAGCAATTTTAAAACTTTATTAGTATACAACAGACCAACATAGGGTGAGAGATCAAGTTCCCCCCTCCCACTTTATCTATAGATATCCAGTTGATAAAATAATTTGGCCAAACCCTGTCATCAGTTCCACTAAGCCATAGAAAGTTTAACGGTAACCTCTGCTCCTATATTTCTTAGCTCGGTTTAAAACTATTGAAGGCCTTTAATGGTTTGACCATATTGCTGGAATTGATATGCTAGACCTGTCTATTATATTGTTAAAAATGAGAATGTTAGACATGCGTACTGTTGTCATAACCTTGAACTTGATGCTCTAGCGTCGAGTGTTGATAATTTTTATCTTTGGATTTGACAATGAGAACTATTTTTGATGATATATTTTGCATATTAATTTTTGACAAACAAGCTGGCTCAAACTTTTCCTGTTTCTAACAGGCAGGGCTTTTGACAGCCTTTATTCTTAAAGGCTTATACTTTGGCAAGTAAGTTTTCATTTTTGGAAATTGTTTGGAGAAAAGTACTAGTATGCTGGTGTAAAATGGGGAATCAAAACTTAGTATCATACAAAGATTTATAAGTAAAAATAGTGCCATTAATTTCTCAAGACTACTTATACATCTCTTCCTCCCGTCTCCTGCAGGCATTCAACTGTTCGTGAAGTTGCTCTAATGATGCTAATGGCTTATCTTTCTTACATGTTAGCTGAGGTAGTGATGCTTGACATAGTATTTCAAATAACAAATTGTTAAAAAATTGTTCATTTATGACATGTACCCAGTGGCGAAGCCACGTTGGAGGATGTGGGGACAATTGACCCCACTGATTTTTTTGTTTGTTTTATAATATATGGCAAAATTTAAAAATTTTAAATGTTATATACAAATTGACCCCACTGAAATTTTGTAAAATTTCTAATATATGCGGTCAAATTAAAAATTTATAACTTTCTCACTTAAATCTCAATCTCATATCATTCTTACATCCTCTATATATCATATATATATATATATATATATATATATATATATATATTCATATAATCTTCTTAAACTAATTAATAATTAATTTTATATTAATTTTTGAAGGAATTAATTATTTATAAACAGTTTGTCTTTAGAAAACTCTATTAGGAGTCAATACGGTATATATATGCATGCATATAAATATATATAGAATTAACAATTATTATATTATCATTGTAATTAAATATATATTTTATATATACAACCTGAAAGTAACCCCCACTAAATTATTTATAACCATATAATTTTGTTGACCCCACTAAACAAACAATCTGGCTTCGCCACTACATGTACCAGTGAATACAATAAAGCTAGAAGAATACACACACACAAACATATATATATAATTGCCAAATAAATATTCATTTGGTAGAGAATGCTGGAGTCTCAATCAAACTCCAATTATTACAGAATTCCGATAAATGAATTTGGCTAGTGTTTCTGGTGGCAGCTGTACAGTGATTCAAATTATAGCTTTGGCGAGTGATTATAGTGAGCATGATGTAGGAGTATTAATGATCTAACAATCATTCATATCATAGCTTGGCTTTAATGGGCTTTTAATATAGAATAATCAGCATCTCTCATTTGTTGTGTAATATAATTGTAACCTAACTGTTAAAAGTTGGGTTTAGCTACAAATTTTGCATGCTGTTAGTAAAAACTTCTATTAATGGATGTTTGGCTTCTTGAGTAATGGAATATGTTTATATTAAGTAATGAAATTAAATATTTCAATTTTGACTATATTTAACTTAATCGAAGGAATAAGACATCTGATGGATTAGCAGTTGGTAATTCAAGATTTGATAGAATTCTTGGTGGTGATCCGTCTCACGAAGAGATATTTTCACACAGAGAATTACACAAATTATTTAATTCAATAATTCACTCCATATAAAATATCAGGTTACAATCCTAATTATAATAAGTCCTAAACAACTTCCTAATCCAAGTTGGATTCTAAAAGATAAATACAAACTTAAATAAGGTAACTACAATTAATTAAAATAAACTCTTAATTAAAATACAATTCTTAATTTATTTATGGGCTTATCCATGGGAATCCAAAATCTGTTATAATACTCCGATCAAGCTCTATATCTTCTTTGTCCTGCATCATTCTCCTCGCTTTTGAAAAAAACTCGACCTCAAGTTTTGAAATAGCGGAGATTAATAAACCAGAATCCAGCAGATACATCCCAATAAAATATGCGCATCCGAACATTCACTGTCATAAGCATAATTTTTTAGAACAACAGCGACATAATATAGAAATGCGAAGTAACTTCAGACGCTGATGTATCAATCAGAAAAATAAAATCAACATGGTTAACCTTAATTATGTCTTCCTCAATTGTGTCTCCCTTTTTGTGTTTAACATTTTTGTCAGCATGATTCACCTCTTGCATTGAATGTACTTCAACGCAAATCACCTTTGAATCTTCAAATAACACATCTTCTACTTCAGCCACTTTAAGATCCTCACAAGTCTCAGCATGTTGAGTTTCTTGTTCTGTCTCACTGACTTCGACTGACGGATTTGCAGATGACCTTTCCACTGACTTGCTTTTAAAAGTCTCCACAAAAGTTTGCTCACTCCGATTTTGGATGGTTATTAGAGGCCGAGCGAAATTGCTTTTCAAAGTATCATCTACCATTGCTACAACCGTCTAAACATATGCATTAAGTTATGCGATTGAAGCTTCAATTCGTTTAACAAACTCATATTGTCGTACCTTAGAAGCTTCAAATTTGGCGTTGATTTCTGCGGCATTCACCATATTTCCTGCAAATAGAAATATATATATATATATATATTTATACACATTTTTTTTCCCGACTGGGACTAAACTGAAAACTAATAAAACTACAGGGGCTAAAATGTAAAAACTAAAAGTACAAGGGCTAAGATGCAATTAAGAAAACTTCAGGGGCTAAACTGTAAAAATGTAAAAGTTCAGGGGTGAATATGTAAAAATTAAGAAGTGAAGGGGATGTTTTAAAAACTTGATGAAACCTTGGAGTGTAAACTATAATTTGGCAAGATATTAATTCACAGAGACTTCTTCTTTAGTTCGGCAGACTAGTAGACTTCTTCGGACTTTTTTTTTTTTTCCTTCTTATTTCGTCTTCACCTAGTGCGAAGTTTGGCTGGGGTTATCAAAGTTTGTGGCAGCGGCGGGAGGAGCGACAACAACGGCTGCTCTCAGGTATATTTTCTCTCTCTTCTACTTTTTTTTTCTTATGGGTCGGTGGTAGCGGTGGGTTTTTTGAGGATTTTTGGGATGGAGTTTTTGGGTTTGTGTGTGTTTGATAGTAGGTTGTGATGGAGATGACTGAGAATTTGGTTTTGATTATGTGGTAGGAAAAATTAAGGTTTGGGTTTTAGTTTGGGATTTTGGTGGTTCTGATTTTGTGGTCACGAGTAGGGAATTTTGTGTGTTTAGGTTAGTGTTTTGGAATTGTAGTGTCTGCCACAGAGATGAATAGCGACACAATGGGATTATAGGGTTTGCGAATTTAGGGTTTTGAGTTTGGTTTGGGTGGCGGTCGACAGAATAGGATTAGGGTTTGGTTTGGTGGTGACAAAAGGTGGTTTAAGGTCAGGCTCTGATGCCAAAAATGTTGGGGAACTGTCTCACAAAGAGATATTTTCACACAGAGAATTACACAAAGCATTCAATTCAATAATTCACTCTTTATCTAAAATAACAGGTTACAACCCTATTTATAATAGGTCCTAAACAACTTCCTAATCCAAGTTGGATTCTAAAAGATAAATACAAACTTAAATAAGGTAACTACAATTAATTAAAATAAACTCCTAACTAAAATACAATTCTTATTTAATTTATGGGCTTCCAAAATTTGTTATAATACTCCAACCAACCTCCGCGTCTTCTTTATGCTGCATCATTTTCCTCGCCTTTGAAAAAAACTCAACCTTGAGTATTGATATAGCAGAGAATAATAAACCAGAATCCAGCAGATACATCCAATAAAATATGCGCATCCGAACATTCACAGTCATAAGCATAATTTTTGGGAACAACAACGACATAATATAAAATTTTTAAGTAACTTCAGACGCTGATGTATCAATCGAAAAAATAAAATCAACATGGTTAACCTCAATTGTGGTGTTTAAAATCATGGTCAACACCTCTTGCATTGCATTTACTTCAACGCAAATCACCTTTGAATCTTCAAATAACACATCTTCTACTTCAGCTACTTTAAGATCCTCACAAATCTCAGCATGTTGAGTTTCTTGTTCTGTCTCACTGACTTAGACTTACGGATTTGCAGATAACCTTTCCACCGACTTGCTTTTAAAAGTCTCCACAAAAGTTCGCTCACTCCAATTTTGGACAGTTACTGGAGGCCAAGCGAAATTGCTTTTAAAAGTATCCTTTACCTTTGCTACAACCGTCTGAACATATGCATTAAGTTGTGCGACTGAAGCTTCAATTCGTTTAACAAACTCATTTTGTCGTAACCTAGAAGCTTCAAATTTGGCGTTGATTTCTCCGGCATTCACCATACTTCCTGCAAATAGAAATATATATATACATATGTATTTTTTTTTCCCTATGTTTTTTTCTCTTCTTTTTTTTCCTAACAAGGGCTAAAATAACAGGTTACAACCCTATTTATAATATACCATAAACAACTTCTTAATCCAAGTTGGATTCTAAAAGATAAATACAAACTTAAATAAAGTAACTACATTTAATTAAAATAAACTCTTAACTAAAATACAATTCTTAATTAATTTATGGGCCTATCTATGGGCTTCCAAAATCTGTTATAATACTGCAACCAAGCTTTGCGTTTCTTTGTCCTTCCTCAATTCTTCTGGTTTGGCCCTTTCAGGTGCTACACTTTTTAGTTCACAGTTTCTGGTGATGGCAATTTTACAATAAAATCAAGTGGACACTGCTACTAGTGCTCTTTCACTCTGATTGTAGTGTCACTGCCCTCTAGTCTTCCTGTGTTTGGAGGGAGGACGTGTGGGCTATTTTCATCTTTATAGCTGAGCTGTTGGCTACTAGTCCTATAGCAAAGAACTTTTAATGGGAAACCTTTACATTCCATTTACATGACTCTAGATGTGATGTCCTGTTTGCTTTCTTGTATCCTTACATGGTGGCATGTTAATTCTTGAATGTCAACATATGTGGAGTCCACCCTATGATATGCTTGGAAATAGACCACCTTGGTTTTGGAGCAATGATAAAGCTCAAACCGTTTAAAATATTGGCAGAATTACAAGTTTGAACCTTTTCTGTTGGTGCTAAATTTTGACCGTTAACTATTCACGAGTCCCACAACTGAAAATCTTTGATACTACTTACCATAATTACAGACTTAATGGCTTTTATAATCAATCTGAGTTCTGTTACTTTGTGAAGCTGTTCAATCTCAGTGGGATACTCACAGTCTTCTTTTCGGGGGTTGTTATGTCTCACTATGCATGGCATAATGTGACTGAAAGTTCGAGGATAACTACCAGGTATGTGTTGGTATATCTCATGGCAACTTGATAAACTTGTCCAACTGTTCGGTAATAGTAGGTAATCGAACTTACGGAAAATTAAACTTCATTATCTGAAAAGCTCTAGTTATACAAATAACTCCTCTTCTTACTTCTTGCCTGCAGGCATGTATTTACGACAATGTCTTTTATTGCGGAAACATTCATATTTCTTTATGTGGGGATGGATGCTCTGGATATTGAAAAGTGGAAGATGAGTAAATTAAGGTGACGATACCTTTTTGTATGAATTTCTCAGTTAATCCAAGATATTTATTTCCCTTTTGGTACACAATCAAGCATCTACTCCTCTAATAATATCCATTATAAATAAAAAAAACCTCCTATTAATATGTCTCTTCATCTTATAAATAAATAGAATGTCCTGTTAGAAGGATGTCACTGATTTTATGAATATTATTTCTTTTCGAGTGATTTCCTGACACTAGTGTCTGTTTGATGCTAAGCATGAAGTGCAATGGCGCACACCGAATAATTTTGGATTCCTCACACTACGTTATGCGTCAATAGGCTCACTAGCCATATGCATACATGAGCATGTTTTTACTCGCATGAGGTCCTCGAAACTTAAATTGTTTAAAGTTGTATGTTATTCAAGCATGTTGATCCTACTTCTTGGGTGCAGTTTTTGGACTTCGGTGGGCATATGCAGTATTTTGACCTTCCTGATATTACTTGGGCGTGCAGCCTTTGTGTTTCCCCTATCTTTTTTTTCCAACTTCATGAATCGAAGGGCACATAGATCGCCATCACTCACTATCAAACACCAGGTAAGAATTTTCTCTGTTTCTTATCCAAACCTTTCTTACATGTGAGGAAGTGTACAGCTATTTTTTCTGTGCGGAAAAAGTGTAAACTATTCATGAATCTTATTCCTTCTAGATGGTAATTTGGTGGGCTGGTCTTATGAGAGGTGCTGTATCCATTGCTTTGGCATTCAAACAGGTATCTGTATTTCCTTTTTCAAAAGTCCTCCTTGATAGTTAGCGAGAGCATGGTAATGCAGTTTTCTACATACTAAAATATTATACGACCAAAGGAATGTGATAGTGCCTAGTTTCTTTGTTTGCTATACAGTTCACTCACGCTGGTGTAACATTGGATCCAATCAATGCTACGATGGTTACGACTACTATCGTTATTGTGCTCTTCAGTACGATTGTAAGCAACTTTTTGTTGTATGGTTTCTATAGAAGGTCATTTAGAAGATAACTTTTTTTGACTAGTTTCTAATACTACCGTATGATTGCAATCTATTTCTCTTTATTTACCTTCTTCTTGGTTTGCGTCCTGTGGCAGCAATGAACTTTTGCAGTTTTATATCTATGAGCACATTGAACACATTACATTTAGTGATATAAATTTGACAGTATATTTGTCAACAATTATATCTAATTTAGCTTGTAATTATACTAGGCCTTGAAAAAGATTTTGTCGCCATATGAAGTGCACAGGATTCCAAGTAGCTTATTTTCATGTCAGTTATGCAACTTCTTGCAGGTGTTCGGTTTCTTGACAAAGCCTCTAGTTAGTTATTTGCCTCCTCATGGCGAGAGTAATGGCAGCATCCATCGTGAACCAAGGTCTCCTAGGGAGAACATGAGACTTCCTTTGCTTTCCTTTGACGAATCTGCTTCGACCAATATCGTTCGCGCAAAGGATAATTTGTCCATGCTAATAGAAAGCCCTGTGTACACTATTCATTCCTACTGGAGGAGGTTTGATGATGCCTACATGAGACCATTGTTTGGTGGGCCACGCGGCGGTGAGCCTTCATGAGAGGTGGATAAATGTAAAGAAACTGCAAGGTTAGAATGTTCTTTAAGGGAGTTTTGTGGTATTTGACAATCTAAAAGGTTTAAATTCATTATACCAGAGTCGCAGTTGGTAATATCACCATGTATATTCTCAGTGAGACGGAGAGGATTTACACCTTTATGGCTTTTGGCTTTCACGGTTAGGTGATTTGAGCAAAATGACTGACTTGCAGGTGCAAATGTCAAGGGTGATTCTGAGTTTTACAAAGGTGAAGGTGAATGCAAGTGTAGTTAAATAACGTGGCCATTTAGAGGAACAAAAGTTACGAGGGGAGGAATGTCTGTTTGAGCTCTTAATTCCGTCTTTTTGTTATGTTTTTTCTAGTTTTATTTCCTGTCTTTTATTTATTTATTTTATTTTTCCTTTTGTTTCTATTGTTGTATAATTCTGACATCTTAATTAGTTGGTAAACTGTACCATCTGCTCTGCATGCATATACATTCCTGGAGGGGAGGGGAGGGGAGGGCGTTCTTTCGATGCATAAACCATTCCATTCATAATAAAATTCTTTTAGCATCAACTCCATCGTCCTCCTCTCACTCCTCTCTCTCTCAAATTGATTGAAAACTATGACAAATAGAAGTATTCATTAATTTTAAAAACAACACGCGCAGCAGTGAACGCAGCAATTAATTGAATGCCGTATCTTTTACAGAGTTGAGAGAGTCCAAGCGGGAATGCTTTAGAAAGCCATTGTTTTTTTGAAGAGAGGGTTGAATTTTTTTAGAAAGAGTTGGTGAAAAGTTGTAAAGATATCAAAAAAGTTTATTCAAGGGACTTGACGAACGAAACAAAACAAAAAAAAGAGTCAACTTTACACTTTTTATCAATTTAATTAATATGATTATTTTATTGCATTTAATGGTGAGAGGATACTTTAGACTTGGTGTGATGTGTAATAGTTTCTTAGAGATGTTCCTGAAGAATTAAATGGTGAAAGGATGCATGAATTGTAGCGACCCTTGAGCAAAATGCTACCCAAAAAGAACGGACTTGATACGGAGTTAGAATAATGGATGACACATAAAGGTATGGATCAGGGAGTACCGTGTGACGCTTTCGATCTATCCTGGTGTACCCAAAGTGATTCTACCACAGGACTAAGAAATGAAAACAAATCTTAGCATGACATTACTATACCACTTCCATTAACTAGAATTACAAAAACAAGAAGATCATGTTTCATTTTGAGGACTCTAAACCCCTGTTATTCTCTACAAGAAGAACCACCATCACTTGCAAATCCATTTTCTTGTTTTGATGATGAATACCCACTATGATTCGATTAGTGTTTGTAGATTTTTTGAGAAAAATTAAGGCACGATCATGCCAGAAAATAGAGAGGCTACGAAAATGATGAAAACTTCAACACTAAGCATCCATTCATAAACAAAAGGAAAGTTTTTTTTCATAAAAAATAAAAGAAAAGGAAATTAAACTGATGCAATGGTGAATAATTAAATTCAAATATTGGAATATAAAAAATCAAAAATATAATAAAATTTCCTCAATTTTTATAGTTGATAAATCACCCCTCTTTTTGGGGGGGTTTAGCTGAATGTTGGCCAGCGGCAGTGGCATCGACATCAGTAATAGTGGTGCTAAGAGCGTACTCGTCGATATTCGTGGCCTGTTGCAGGGGCGCAGACTGCTAGGGCCGGAAAGCGAACCCTTTAGGACTGTAAAAAGTGAAGGAGGGAGTAAAGTGAAAATTAGGACTTTGTTATTGTTGTTATTGTTGTTGTTGTTGAGGAGGAGACTGGTGATGATGTAGGAGTTGTAGTGGCGGTGGAGGGCGGAAGAGGAAGTGGATACGGTTACGGATGAAATCAACCTTACGGATTAGGTTTAACCCTAGCTTGGATTCTAGCTGTGTAAGGAAGAAAAGGTAGTATTAATTAGCATAAAAAAGAAAAGAAAATAAATGTAGTGTAAGGTCATGTAAAGAATAAAAGGTAGTGTTGGGGTTTGCTTGGCGAAGGAGAGACTCAAGAGCCTGTGCTAGGTCTTGGCCGGATATCATTGTCACACTTTCTTTCACTTGTTCATATATATATATATATAGGGGACCGATTCATTGGCAACTTTTTAAAAATAGATATATCCTTATAACAAATTTCAGTCATTTAGGACTAGATCTGACAGTTTAAATGACTCTCGTTTACAGTATAATATCCAGGTATCCACAGTATTTTACTGCGGACGAGAGATATTATCCAAAATGCCCTCAACATTTAAATGAATAAACTCATTGTCCATAATATAATACTGCGGACAATAAAAATTACCAAAATATCATCAACAATATTAAACAGTTAATGGTATTTTTTAAATATCTATCGTCCGCAGTATTATACTGCGGACGATAGGAATTGCGAAAATGTCATCAGTAGTTTCGGATGACTTTTTTGAAATTTATTTTGTCCGTAGTATAATACTGCAGATGGTAGAAATTAAAAAAATTCAAAGTTTACACGGCGTCGTTTTAAGGAAAGCTCTCGTCCGCATTATAATACCGTGGACGATGTCCACTTAAAATTCTTCCATTTTTTTAATCTTTCACATCTAAGATCTAGACGACACAAGCACATTTGAGAGAAAAACGACCAAGCAACCATTTCGATCGGTACATCACTGTTACAATCTGACATCTTTGCTCTTAACCACTCAAATAAGTTGTTATATCTATGTTTGTTAGGGTTTAGGATAAGCGAAGTTGATAATATTTTTCTTTGTTGTATACAAAAGATCGACCTTATGTCTATATTTAAGCAAACCTGTTGAGTTAGGGCTCTTCTTAATAATTTTATTTTGTATGTAATGATAATCATGTGTTATTTTCTGTTGATATATGTTTATTTTGTTTGGTTTAGTTATCAAAATGGAATTCAATGTTGTGCCAGTTGATAGTTCTATATTGTGGGATCAGGCTAACCACATCTCCAGTATTGTATGAAATAATCCTCACTTTACACGTTCCTTAAGAATAGATGATAGTGAAAGATCTATAGAAATGTGGGTGTTAAATGATGCCCAAAAATAATTATTACAAGAATGAGGGTTCGAGGTATTTTTTAATACAAATTTATATAACCAGTTAAATGTTGGATTGATAGAAGTTTTGGTGGAGCATTAACTGTGTGAGACAAATACGTTTCACTTTCCAATGAGTTAAATGACAATAACTTTAGAAGATGTATATTTTATTATAAGATTATTGGTTATAGGTCGACCAATAACATGTACACTAATAAAAATTCTATTTTTTTTTTTAGCATAATGAATTTGATACATATGTATTGAATAAAGATAAGTTGTATAGCCGATGGAGTATTGTCTTGTCTTGATTGGTTAGTAGATTTTCTGAACTACCCCTAGATGTCGATATAGAGATGGTGGTAATGTACACCAAAACGTATATATTGTATATACTGAGGAAGATTTTATTTGCATCTTCTTCTCATGAGGTCATACACCCTATATATCTTTTATTTCTTCAAGGTGTAGACAAAGTCTGCGATTATGTACGAGGAGCTGCAATTTTGGCTTGTTTATACCGCAGTTTACATAAAGTCATTCGCCTCGATGCTAAAAGTCTTTTGGGATGTTTAACACTTCTCTAGGTATCTTATTGACTCCATTTAAATGTGAATTTACATTGATATTAAATTTACCTAGTACTGTATTTGTAATTTCTAACTTGAGCAAATGATACATAAGTCTGGGCTTATGAATAGTTAACAATCGGGAGGCCTAATTACGGAAGAGGGGTCGACCACTGGTTGCCCCGGGTAAGAGTCTGGTCATACAGAAGAAATAAAGACAAAATGAAAGAGTCTAGAAGGTCATACCCCCATCCCAACCAAAATTTTTATAAAGGGAAGTTTGATGGGATGACAATTGCTATGGTACGTTGGATGCCGTATTCATATTTTGACAATTTAGTGTCTCAAGAGTACCAGACATCTTGGTACAGTGGAGCCTCACGTATTTTCCTAATTTGGCTCGACGTCGTAGAATTTCAAATGTCATATCGCGTGTTAAGAAAATTTAGGAAACTACAAGATATTCACGAGGCCCCTATAGAAATGATTGAACTCCGTCGAGAGCGGGATCTTTTTAGCTTCGTAGATTATATGCAGCTATGTGCTGAGTACATAGCCACGTGGTATGCGTGGCAATATATCGTTCTCAATTTTTCAGTGGCTACTTGACAGGAGATTAGTCTTGCGAACTACCTAAGATGGTATAGGTGCATTAGTCGTACAAGAATTAGCCGACCGCAAGTTAAACCAGATGAGACACATACACCGCAAGTTAAAATCTTACTTAAAGTCGGATGAACAGAATAAATATGACCAAGTTTTTCATGATATTTTTTGGTAATGTGCCACGTACACAATGCATGACGTGTATTAGGAAAAATCCTAGCAATCGCATTCGACATAGCACGATCTGGATCAGTGATAATGGTTATAGGATGTTTGAAATTCATTGCTTCAAGTCACTGCTCAAACAACCATACGAGTGTATCCTCAGTCTCATCGCTCAATAGTGCACACCTAAACAATACGGAATGGTAATGATAATTTACACCCGTGAAAGGAGCAAAAGGCGTGTAATATTTGTTTGTTTGGTATGTGGTATCAAAAGTAAGAATGTCACCAAAATTTTCATAATCAAGTATTAACCTATAATCTACCCACATAATACATCATATCCGATTATCCACGCCTAGTTTGACACTATAATAAAATATGTTTGGACTTTCACGCTGCAACTTTCTCAGGTAATCTATTGCAGCATGTACATCATTCAAATCTATATTATCATGTCTAATATCTCTAATTATATTTCACACATCCATTTCAGAAAACCTAACATTGCTCATATTTCCTTCCAATGAGCTCAACACATTCATTGTCCTACTTGGCCCAATTCCATCATTATTAAGGGTTTCAATCAAATTCCTAGCACGTCCTGAAATATTTTTGTGCGTTTGAATTTGTGAAACCTTATTTGGGAACACAAATTCATTATTGTGATTCAGATCAAATGTAGACACAAATCACTTATATTTCCTCTTATCATGGACAACATAAAATTTTGCTCTACATTCTGTTTTATCAATACAGTCCCTCCTCATTTTTTCCTTTGTATTATTTTCTTCATTGTCAACGACATTCTCATTTTTCTTAACCACCTTATAGCCAGCTTTACGACACTGATACATTCTAGAACAAAATTCATTAGTGTTGCCATAATTTTTACTAGTTTTTATTCTTACTTCAAATCCAACACGTTTCGCATATTTTCTATAAAAAAAAATTCAGAATCTTCTAACATATCAAACATTTGACCAACATAAGGCATGATATCATCAGAATTCTTATAAAAAAATTGACCAACAGTTGTTACATCACTATTATCGTGCAATTCTTCCTCAATACTTGAAATTGAATGAAATGATTCTTTAGCAAACAAATCCATAGCAAAATAAATAAATAAATTTCAAAAAAGAAATTACAGATTACCGATTTTTGTTGTATGCTTACTAGTAGTCTATGTTCTCTGAATCGTACATCTATGTGAGAGTGTGAGGAAGGCTCTTTGAAGCTGATTGTATATTTTTGAAAAGTTTAGTCAGAGTCGAGGAAAGTTAGCTAAAATTAGTCGATGAAGGAGGTCTAGCGTCCGCAGTATTATATTGCGGACGGGAGAAAACTCCTTAAAACGACGTCGTTTGAATTAAAAAGTCGTTCGCAGTATTGTATTGCGGACGGTGTTACGGACGATGATTTTGTTCATTTAAATGTTGGGAGCATTTTGGACAATATCTCTTGTCCGTAGTATAAACTGCGGATACCTGGATATTATACTATGGACGATGACTATTTAAACCGTCAGATCTCAACTTTGACAACTTAGATCTATTGTAAGAATAAATATATTTTTATAACGTTGTTGTTGGGGTGTAAATATTTGAGCCACGTGTCATCCTGTAAATATTTAATAAAGCAAAGTTGGTCATACATATAGTCAGCAAGGCAGACGTGGAGGGGTGGGTGGTGACTCACCCTTTAGATATTTGTAATAATTAGATATTAGATGGAGGGAGGCGGTCACTTCAGAGGCGGATATATGGGGAACCAGGAAAGTAAAATGACACATTATGATCTACAGAGATACATATCACGAAGAGGAAGCAGGAGAGAGGATTATTCACACTTGAAGCCGACAACACCGAAAAGGAGATAAAAAGGTCGTCTTCTCCAACGCACCAAAGATGGAACCGGAATACTTCATCTTGTTCATACTCCGGCACACCGATATATTCATATTTATTGTAATATACAGCGTGTACAACATGCATCAGTCATATAACACATTCAACATCATTCTAGTGGATTTCTGGCATATCACCCGTGGTTTTCTCCCGATTTGGGTTTTCACGTAAATTATTGTGTTATTAATTTTAGTATTTACTTGATCAAATATCTTTAATTCCAGCATGTTTTGGGCTCTTCATTGGTGGCGCATTTTGGGCTGGCCGACCTGGTGATTTCGGCCCACGTCCAAAATCTGACGTCAACATTGGCGCTAGAAGGAGGGGCCCTGATGTTTGATTCAAATCACCAAATTCTTTCCGTATAATTTTTGTGATGAACTAACTATCAGATCGAAGGAGTATATTACATCTGAGGCTAAGTTATTTTTATTTATAAAATATTACAATATTATTATAATATATGTTTGTTTATTACATGTATACTTATTTAACTTAAGTTTTAATTTGGACTTTTGGTCTGTTTTTCTCTCTGTTCGACGGATGTGGTTGGTGAGAGGTGGTTCGGTTTCTCAGCGTGGTAGCTTGGCAGTGGAGTAGCTCGGTGGTAGCGGCCCAGCACCTTGGCTGTTCGGGCTCAGGTCGACGGTTCGGCAGTCCGGGCTTGGGGCTCGGTGATAGGCTTGATTGACCGCTCGGCATCGGCTTGGTGGTTCGGAAGAAGGTCAGCGGCGGTACGGCTCGGCATGTCGGCAGTTGGTGTTGGGTCGGTGGTGTTGAGCCTGGGTTGGCCTCGGAGTGCCGGTGGTGCTCGGTCTTGACAGTTCGGCTCCTCGGCATGGCGGCTGGACCTCAGTTGTCCGACATCATCTTGGTGGTACGGAGGAAGTTCGGCAGTGGCTCGGCAGTTCGAGATTGGTAGTCGAAAATGGTATAGCTCGGCAGCTTGGGGTTCGGCCGGGCTCGGCTTGTTGTTTGGCAGTCTGTGCTCACATATCCTGGTTCGGCGCTCAGCTCTGCTCGACGGCAACTCGGTGGTGTTCGGCCGTATATAGGCGGCCCGACGGTGGCATTAGGGCTGTTCGACTGAGGTTCGGGGATGGAGCTCGTGGCGGCTCAGCGTATCCGCGGTTGGTGCTGGGTCAGTGGTCAATAGTTTGAGCCTGGTCTGGGCTTGGGCAGTTGGTCCACGGTGTCTTCGGCAGCCTGGGTCGGCAGTTCAGCAGCCTTGGTCGGTCAGCAGCTTGGTGGTCCGTGGTGCTCGGTCCTCGGCCTTTTCGATCCTCGGTAGCCCGGCAGCAGGTTGGAGCTCGGGTGTCCTGGGTCGGCAGTTCGCCAGCTCGGCAGACCGAGGGGGTCGTCATTGGTCGACATTCGCCAGCTCGGCAGACCGAGGGGGTCGGCATTGGCAGTGCAGCGGTGAAGCTCGGCAACTCTGGGTCGGCAGTCCTGGGTGGGTCTCGGTGCTCGGGGAAGGTGGAGCTCGTGACAGCTCAACGTGTCGGCAGCCTGGTTCGGTCGGCAGGGAGTTAGTTCAGCATGCTTGGGTGTCCTGGGTTGGCAGTTGATGCTCGGGCTGGTCCTCGACTATTTTGGGTCGACAGCCCGTGATCGGACAGCAGTGGCAGCTCAGCTGCAGCCCACAATCAGACTCAGTGGTAGCGGCAACTTCTCGGCAGGCTGGGGATGATTTGGTGGGCTGGAGTGCTCGGTCCTTAGTCGTCGGTGTCCTAGGCGTGGCTCGGTGGTTAGTGGTTGGGCATGGCGGGTTGTGGGTGGCGTGTGGGTGGTGAAGGAGGAAGGAGGAGGAGAGAGAAATCAAAAAGTAAAAGGAAGAAAAATAAATAAGAGAAAGAAGTTGATGGAAAAAATACATATATAGAGAAATTAATGAAAGGTGTGTAAGGAAGAAACAAATTCATAGCAGTGGTTTGTGGTTGACAGTTCGGTATTGATAGCGTGGCGGTTGAAGTTTATAATAGACATTTTGTATTACTTTCCTATTATAAATTTTTTATATAACAGGAGAGTGGGGGGCTGTTGGGATTAGATGGGAGGTTGTATGTTGTGGTGTAAATAGTTTGGGTGATGACTCATTACTTAGTTATTTGAAAAATCATGCAAGTGGAGAGATAGTGACAATTTTACTTTATGAGATTTTGGGACAGTGGGACTCTGCCAGAAATATCTTTACACTAGTTAAATACTATATTTGAGAGAGGTGGTCACTGAAGGTGTTTTATATACTGGGAGTCAAAAATGAGATATACAAGACAGTAGCACAAATCTGAAGTATCTTCACAGAGGCATTGCATAGTTGGTTGCAACAGTGCAGAACCAGTGGTGCGGTGATGGTACAAGTAGCATGGTAGTGGCAGCCAAAACAGAAGTCGACGGGGTCACGACGCTATTATCGGAACTTATTATTGAAGCTTTGGTCAAAGTATGGCGAAGCACGGAGATACAAGGTGATTTCTCTCTTAAACATATAACATGGTCTCTCTTGAAGATGCAAAGCTGGCACAAGGCCTCCCGAAGGGTCAGGAGCGCCACCTCGGTGACATAAGGATGGGGGGAGACATAAGGAATCCTTGAACCGGCACAGCGAAATCAGGTCAGACAACATACATTTATTTATTCATATATTCATTCATGCATTTATTACTGTATACATGCATATGGTACGAGGGTGGATGACTGACATGATGATATAAACTGGCTTCTCTTTCAAACTACATATCTGTCTTGCGTTATATTATGGCGTTATAAGGTTGGGTCAACCTCATTTGTTTCCCTCGAGGTACAAGAGCGTTACTTTGAAGATATTACAGGCATGTGTATTTCGGTCGGACTGGGGGGCAGTAATGACTATCATTCTTAATTTCTATCTGAACTGGGACGATCAAAACGGTATAAGGGGAACACACCCAGCTCAGGGTCACATGAGCCATGACCGGGACGGTCGGGACGGTATAAGGGGAACACACCCAGCTCAGGGTCACATGAGCCATGACCGGGACGGTCGAGACGATATAAGGGGAACACACCCAGCTCAGGGTCACATGAGCCATGACCGGGACGGTCAGGACGGTATAAGGGGAACATACCCAGCTCAGGGTCACATGAGCCATGACCGGGACGGTCGAGACGATATAAGGGGATCACACCCAGCTCAGGGTCACAGGAGCCATGACTGGGACGATCAAGACACTATAAGGGGCACACATTCGTCTCAGGGTTATATGAGGCATCATCGATCAGATCGGCTTCGATCGGCTTCGATTCGCTTCGATTCACCTCGATCAGTTTGACTTCGATCGGCTCCCTCGATCAGTTTGAGTTCTGTCGGCTTCGATTCGCCTCTATCAGTTTGGGTTCGATCAACTTCGATTTATCTCGATCAGTTTGGGTTCGATCGGCTTCGATCGGCTTCGATTCGCCTCTATCAGTTTGGGTTCGATCGGCTTCGATTCGCTTCGATTCGCCTCGATCAGTTTGACTTCGATCGGCTCCCTCGATCAGTTTGAGTTCTGTCGGCTTCGATTCGCCTCTATCAGTTTGGGTTCGATCAGCTTCGATTTATCTCGATCAGTTTGGGTTCGATCAGTTTGTGTCCGATAAGCTTCAGTTTGGGTTCGATCGACTTCAGTTTGGTTAGCTCATGTTGGGTTCGGTCGGCTTCGGGTTGTCCTGATCAGTTTAGGTTCGATTGGCTCCAGTCGGTGTGGTTTGCCTAGTTTGGGTTGGGTCAATTCTTTTGTTTAAGTTCAAACATATGAGTTCGACAATTTGAGCCTGTCCAACAGCTTTGGGACAATTTCACAGTTTTGGATTGGTTCGGCAAGTTCACTTCGGAGTTTGTTCGGTGGTCTGTTTGGCAATTTGATATCAGCCTGATGAGGAAGATGGTTTGGGTACGACTCGGATGTCCGGATTGGTGCTCGGTTAGAGAAGCTCGGCAACTCAAATGTTCAAGCTTTGCAGCCAAGTGTCCAAGCTCGGCAACTCAATGTTCAAGCTCCGCAGCCCAGTGTTCAAGCTCAGCTACTCGGTAGCTCCATCTCGACAGTTTCAAGATCGGCAATTTGGGTGCAACTCGACAGCATAACAGTTATATTTGGTGTTTCATATGGACTTTTTGCATTACTCTCCTATTATAAATTTTCTTATAACAGGAGAGTGGGGGGCAATGTTGGGGTGTAAATATTTGAGCCACGTGTCATCCTGTAAATATTTAATAAAGCAAGGTTGGTCATACATATAGTCAGCAAGGCAGACGTGGAGGGGTGGGTGGTGACTCACCCTTTAGATATTTGTAATAGTTAGATATTGGGAGGCGGTCACTTCAGAGGCGGATATATGGGGAACCAGGAAAGTAAAATGACACATTATGATCTACAGAGATACATATCACGAAGAGGAAGCAGGAGAGAGGATTATTCACACTTGAAGCCGACAACACCGAAAAGGAGATAGAAAGGTCGTCTTCTCCAACGCACCAAAGATGGAACCGGAATACTTCATCTTGTTCATACTCCGGCACACCGATATATTCATATTTATTGTAATATACAGCGTGTACAACAGGCATCAGTCATATAACACATTCAACATCATTCTAGTGGATTTCTGGCATATCACCCGTGGTTTTCTCCCGATTTGGGTTTCCACGTAAATTATTGTGTTATTAATTTCAGTATTTACTTGATCAAATATCTTTAATTCCAGCATGTTTTGGGCTCTTCATTGGTGGCGCATTTTGGGCTGGCCGACCCGGTGATTTCGGCCCACGTCCAAAATCTGACGTCAACAGTTGTTAATGGATCGGTCCCCATATATATATATATATATATATATATATATATATATATATAGTTATATTATTACTCTGAGTCTCCCACTAACATAAATTAATCAACATCCACACTCTCTCTTTTGACTTCTCTCCTCTCCTCTCCCCCCCCTCTCTCTCTCCCTCTCCGTCTGCCCGCGCGTCTCTTTTTGTTTTGTATGTTGAATTTACCATATTACCTTTTACCTTGGTGTAAATCGATCACCGATCTTCAAGCCTGTGAATCTGCAAAAAATGTGCTTCCAACGCTGATTTTTTAGCACAGGCACAACTATAAGGATGAGATCTTCTATAACCAAATTCTCTATTTCTTTGTGTCGAGACCTATGACGACGTTTTTTAGGATATATGACGACGGTTAGCTCTATTTTTTTGTAAGACTACGGTAAGGGAACATATCGTCGTCATAGGTTTCGACACAGAGAAACAGAAAATTTTGATTATAGAGAATCTTATGCCTAACTCTATATATAGTATTATATTAGTTGTGATATTAGAACCCAAGATTAAAATATTACAATGCTCAAGTTTTAACCATTCATTTGATTAAAATATTTCTTAATTATTATTATTATTACAATTTAAGACAAAAATTTAAACTCACATATCCTCGGCACCTTTATTTGACCACAAAAATGCAAGTGTTTATTACACTACATTTGTAGTTAACAACAACATAAATAAATACATGTACAGCACCTATAATTGGTATAAAAAAAATAATGAAGTATGACTTAGGAGGCAAAAACTGCATTTCCATTTTTATTTCGCGAATGTCACATAACTATTATCTTAAGCTGTATATTTTATCAGATGAAGACATTTTCTTTTATTGTATATTAATAATATTACAATTTCAAAATATCTTGTATCGACGCAAAATATTTTGAATGGAGACAATTTGAGTGTCTACAAGTTCTAAAAAAAGTGCATACTTCCTTGAAATTATAATTAAATCTCATGAATGAAAATAATAATATTATATGAAACTATAAGAACACATAAAAATAGATTTTATTTTTATGATAAATTAGACATCGTTTCGAGTTTTACGAGCAAGGGTAGAGTTATAATATGGTTACTTTCTATTACTACCATGCATATTTTAATTTTCTTGATTTAATAAGGTGAAAGGTTTTAATATTTATTATTTCTTTAAGACTCAGAGTTCAGTTTTCACATTATTGTATGAGTCGTCATTCTTATTTTTAGGTTAGATTTAATTTTAGGGCTTGCGGGAGATATTCTATGTATATATAAGTTAAATCTTTAGTTTTATAAAATGAGTTTATCTCAATTATTTTAGTAAAGTTTAACCTTATGGATAAGAAAGGTCATACAAAAATATGAGTAAATATAATTTTTTATTGTGTAATACCATTATTATAAAATAAGTATATTTTTTAAAATGCTAGATGGTATGCCTCTAAAATGGGAATAATTAAAAGTTTTATTTCAATTAGAAACAGAGTACAAGAAAAGAAATATATTAGAAAAAGATTAATACCGAGCCAGTAGCTAGCATGCATTACGCTCTGACTAATGTTTACTCAATCATTCAGCATTGCCTAAACTTACTTATTAACATTTCCTTACTTTACAATCCCCTTTCCATTTATATTCGGATCACCATACGACCATTTCCCATTTTGTTTAGATCTGTTAGTCGAGGATTATTTGGTATAGCTAGCTTATCATTACTTTCCTAGGATTTCTTTGACCCAACAAACAGGTATCTTTTTCACCAACTCAGTTCTCTTGAATCCATCCATCCCTCTGTTTCTGTTTCTGTTTCTGCTTTGTTTTTTTATTTAATTTGCACATTTTGTATACTTTGATATATTTTTCCTAGTAGTTGATCTCAATTCTTCCTTTGAGGGAGGTCATTAACAATTGGAGCAGTTTTTTAACTTGTTGTTTTCGAGACACAATGGAGAGAGAGGGAAACGTAAAATCAGCCGAGGATGCTTCTGATTCGGAAGAGGGGATACATTCTATAAGCAGACAGCCGAGTGAAGCCTCTTGTTATGCTACTGAGGATGAAGAAGAAGAAGCCCGGATACAGTTGGGTCCCAAAATGAGTATCAAACAACATCTTGAGAAAGATAAGGTTAATTTAATTAATTATTCTCTCATAACCAGTTTGATTCTTAAATTTAGATATTACTATATTTTTTACTTTTTTGGGTTTCATATTGTTTAAGGATGACGAGAGCTTGAGGAGGTGGAAAGAACAGCTTCTTGGAAGTGTAGATGCAAGTGCTGTTGAAGGTATTTAGTTAGTTTCCTCCTATATATATATATATATATATCCAGTTTGGTCAAAATTTTTTTATAAATGTTACATACCTTTTAATCTCTCATTAGACTGTAAAGGGTTGTTGGATAGAGGGAATGGTTGGCATTGGCATATATCAGTTAGTTCTATTTAATTGTTGGAATTTCCGGTTTGTTAAAATCTCTATGAAGTAATAGTGGGCACATAAATTAATCTTTATGTTTGTAATGGGACATATTTGTTTGAAGCTGCTTGATATTTTCTTTTGTTTGTTTTGGATGGATCTTTTATTTTATTGAAGAACCGGACGTCAAAATTTTAAGTCTCGCAATCATTACCGATGGTAGAGCCGATATTGTTCTTGAAATTCCCGATTCTGGGAACACACATGGCTTGTGGTTTACGTTGAAGGAAGGTAGCAAATACCATCTGAGATTTTCCATCAAGGTCAGCAACGATATTGTTTGCGGCCTCAGATACAATAACACTGTATGGAAAACCGGTATCAAAGGTAATTTTTCTCTTTCCTTTGATTCAATGCCTTCAGGGAAGGGAATTAATATGAAGCTGAATGCTATCAACTTTTTGTACATTTCGATCAGTTGACAGCTCAAAGGAGATGCTTGGAACATTCAGTCCACAGGCTGAGCCTTACACGCATGAGATGCCAGAAGAAACTACTCCATCTGGTTATTTTGCCAGGGGACAATATTCAGCAAAAACCAAGGTAAATTCTACCAATAATCCCTTCTTCTGTTTATATTTTTTCTGTATCTCATTCCACGACACCTGTATCAGTTTATCGACGATGACAACAAGTGTTACTTGGAACTGAACTACACCTTTGACATCCAGAAAGACTGGGCACCACAATAGAGGAGGAGGAGGAGGAGGAGGAATATTATGAATTGACTCTTGCTGGAATTGCTTGGCTAACTAATGGAATTAATAGAAGATCATACGGAGAGAAGGCTGTGTAGGATACCCTTTATAAAGAAAATAGTCGGTTATATATGTTCTAGTTTTCTTTGTTGTTGTTCTTTGCCGAGTGGGCATCTATTTACCATAAATGTCAACCTTGTATAGCAATTGACAGAAGAGGAGAATCGAAGAGTTATTTGCTCAGTGAATTTTTTATACTGGAAAGATCGATGTTTGACACAACAATTTTGCTTTCAAATTTATAGTCATGATTCCCAGCTGAAATGCAACTGCAACCGGCATATGGAAGTCGAATTTTCTGATGGAAATCTTGTTGTTTTGATGGGCTCTTGTTACCTTCAACTTTGTATTGCAAATGGTTACTGTGGTTGTAGTTATGCTAGTGATTTTCATTTTATTTTTTTTCGATATTTTAACAGGAAATTAAACACACACCCTCTAATAACCTTGTTTTTGCTTGTTTATGTGTTAGATAAGTAAAGGATTTCCGAGATGTCTAAAATTTTGAATCCAGTAGATAGGCAGAATACTCAACTTAAATTGATCTAGCGCAATTAAAATAATAAATATATACTTATATAATGAGCTTTTGGGGTCTTTGTCATGAATAGTGGTCTCTGTTAGAATTTTTTTTTTGGGAGGTGGTTAGTTTTTCTATTTGCACGTTTTAGTACACTATCCAAACAAATTGTCGGCCTACGAATCTGGTTTCGATCCTTCCGGGGATGTCAGAAGTCGTTTTGTTATACAATTTTCTCAAGTAGCGGATTCTATTCCTCAAGTGCCACAACTTTATTGTATAGAAGAAAGTCTCTTTCGAATCATTGGTCCAGTATCAATCCGACTAGTTTCTAATATTATTTCCTTTTCGAGAATATCTGTACTATTGATATGTAGTGCTAATAGCTTCAATTTATTAGATTAAGAAAACTCCAAATTTGTTTCATTAGAAAGGAGCTTAAATTAGTTAATTAAATAAATGATACTTAAAATTAAATTCATTTAACACAATCCGGCACATTTGATCAGGCTTAAGTAGCTTATAAAGAGGCTCATTTGTTTTCATTTGTATATGTATATGTAAAGTTTGAGATGATAAAAACTTGGAGCATAGATGAGCAAATTCATTAATTTTGCTCACATGTCCGAACCGCCTAAGCAAATAATATTTTTAGACTCGGACCGATCATCAAATATAAAAAATTACTTAGTAAATAGGTCATGAATCCAACCAGTAGTCGAAATATGTGACGCCATAAATATATAAAATATTTATTATTAATAAATAATAAAATTTTAAAATATTTTATTTTTTATAAACTAAAATATAATGAATTTGTATTATAATAGTACTAAAAGTGGTTAATTTTAATATTAAAAAAAATTAGTACAAAAAATATTTTAAAAAATCAAAAATCAATTCATTAAATCAACTTAATCAATTTTATTGATCAAACTAAAGTGAGTTTAACCAAATTAATCTAACTGGGCCAAATTGAATTGAATTTAAGATCAATTTTCGATTAAACCGATCGAGCCCGTCCGGGTTTCAAAATATTGCAAGTAGCTCACATCACATATGCCCCCATGTGATTGTATAAATTGTAGGTCGGTTACTTGTCTTATCTGAATTTCTTGCGATTAGGTAATTTCAAACTTTTAATATATGACATTTTTTTAAATTTTTTTTTTTTTATATCTTTCAAAACATTTCCCTAATGTTTATTATAAATATATTAACGGTTGTATAATGATATTCAATGTACCTAAATATAAGTAATGATTTATTAGAAAAATCACGTATTTTATTGATAAAAAATTAAAAATATATCTCTAATTTTAAAATAAATATTTACAATTTTAAAATAGAAGGAATAATAAATAGAGAAAAGTATATGCCCCCTTTCTCATCTTCAACTTACTGTACTCTTTTCTTTCTAAATAAAATATAAAATTAAGTTTAATTTTTTAAAATTATTTATAATATTTTTAAATTTAAAATTAATGTAATTTATTTAATTTTTAAAATAATAGATTTCATACATAGTAGTATAGTTTATAATTTTTATAATTATATTATTTTAAATTAAATTAATTCGTATCAATTTAAGTTCAAAAATATTTATATTTAACTCTAAAAAATTAAAATTTATCATATACTTATTAAATAAAAAATAATTTACGAATTTGAATTACAATTAATGTAAAATCTAAGCGATAAAATATACTAATAATGTATAAGACTTTTATTTTTTATATTTCATGTATTCACAGATATTGTTATTTAATATCCACACAAAATTATTCTTATATGTAATGATACTATTTTGAAACAGAGAATCTAGATTAATTCTTTAGTAATGATATATATTTGGAAAAATTATTAATTCTATATTTATTTTATTAAGAGAGAGAAAGAAAAAAATAACTAATACTTCTTTTTAAGTTTGTGTCATGTTTTTAAACTTGCTTTCTCTTTCGCATTCTTTATTAGTAAAATTTCTCCTATATTTTTTTACTTATATTTTACTATCCTTAAACTTAATTACTGAAAAAATAAAAAGAACTATATATATTAACTATTTTTTTCATATCAATAATATTGAAATTTCGAATAATTATCAAAAGTACTTAAAAGTTTGACGAAGACTCCAACAATAATTAATTAAAGGTGACATGGCACCAACGTGTCATTTAAACGTGTCATTTAAGGTGTAAATTAGTGCTGACATGGAATATGGTACGAAATTTAATATGTAATTTTTTTTTAAATATAAAGCCCAAAAATCAGGAAAAAAAATCAATTATTATTTTTCTAAAAATTTTAAAAATAGAAAGCCTAGAAAAAAGTTAATTAATATTGTAAAATAATAACAATTTTAAATTTTGCAAAGTAATTTAATAAAGATTAAACTGTAAAAGAAAAAAAATAGAGAGAAAGACCCAGCCTCCCTCTCATCATCCCTGCCCCTTCACATTCCAGTTGGCCGACTTTATCTCCTTCCCCGACATCCCAGCGTCGCCCAGCACCATCACCAACATCACTACCACAGCTTTTAGATCCTCCATCACCATCAGGGAACGCTTCTTTTTTTTTTTAAATCCCAACCTAAAACCTCCAACTTCACAATCAAAACAACAATTTTCACCTCAAAATTCTCGATGAACAGATTGATTAGGCGACAACAACTACAATCCCATTCCAAAAAATTTATTGCTTTTACTTTGTCTCCGTCTCTGCTCTCCCGTCAATTTCATCCCCGAGATTAGATAATATAACCCTACAACCCACAAAAAATGCAGATCTCACACCCTAATTTTGTTTCAATCGAAAGTCATTGGTTTATTAACTTGATGATGAGTAGATTGATTTTAGCCGACCGGAGATAGAGATAAAAATACAAGCGAGTAATAATCGAAAGAATAGACAAGTATTACCTTGATCATCTCCTCCTTTGTTTACCATATTTGTTGATATTGGAGAATGAAGAAGAGGGAGAGAAACAAGAAGGGGATAATGACCAATCTATGGGGACGGGAGGAGGGGAATGGGGGCCAGGAAGAGGGGCCGGCCGGGAGGGGCAAGAAGGGATTCACCGGGAATAGGAAGGGGAAAGGGAAGAGCGTCAGTCGGATGATGGGAAGAGTGGGTCTTTATTTTATTTTTATTTTCCTTTTGCCTTTTGGGCTTTATATTTATTTTACGATTTTGTTATGAGTCCTTACCCATACATTAATAAGTACAAGAATTTAATATAAAAATAATAAAACTCATAATATAAAAATAATGAATCTCATCATTTTTATATTAAGTTATTATACCCATTATTATATGAGTCATTACATATAGCAAAACTCTTTTACGTCATACGAGTTTACACATTATATAATATATCAGATAAATCTATTAACACAAATTTTATTTATATCATTAAAAAATGGAGTCAGACACGATTTTTTGGGTCAAACCCTACTTTTGAATAATTTAGACGAAATTTGTGTATAAAATTTGTACATTTAGAATTATTCTAATATATCTGATACTATATATCTTTAATTAATTATAATTGAAATTTTGATCAAAGTTTAAATATTTTTAACAATTATTTAAAATTTTATATTATTAATATTAAAAAAATAATTTATATATATTTTTAATAGGGATAAGTCTACACATATTATAATTAAATACTACATCTATCTATACTATTAAAAAATATTTATTTTTTTAATAATTTGGTAAGAATTCGATGATTTTTTTTATTTGTCTGTCCATGGATTCAGCAACAATTTAAAAGATTTTTTTATTTGAGAATCTCCCGATCTATGTTTATATTTAACTTTTTGAAGCATTTTGTCGCATTACAAAGGACGATATTACGGAATTGAGTCTATTACTAGAGAAGAAAATCAGTTTATTGCTTATATAACTTATCCATTAGACCCTTTTTTGAAGAAGATTATGTTATACTTGAGTTCAAAGCCGTGCGTGTATTCTTATTCAATTTTTTAATTTTATTTTATTCTATTACACAAATAAATACTGATTTGAAATAATTCAGTCTCCCGTTAAATACTGAATTAGCATCTTCGCCAAAAGACGGTGATACAAAAACGCCAACGTACATGTCGAGGTGGCAGCACGGGCCTGCTTGATGACTTGTTTAATGCATGTGGCGCGTGTATGTGTATATATTTACCATACTATAGCGCGTATGGAACATCATTTACCGAATGCGTGTAAAAAGGCAGAACTCTATTAACTGGCGTTCAAGGCCTCATTGCCATGGTCCTCAAAGAGTCGAGTCGAGTCGAGTCGAGTCTAATCTCTCCCGCCTCTGTCCTTGCCCTCCGAACAAGCAAAATATTTTATCCTTTCTTTCTCTCCCTTCATATTATTACACAATTGAATTGACAATCAGTCATCCACTGCTATCCTGAATAAAGTAAAAGACCCATTGCCTAGAAGATAAATCTCTGGTTTCTGCTGGTATGTGCTCATGGGGTCTCTCTTTGTTCCTGCGTTTCTTACAAGGGTTTTGATTAATTTTTTGTATACACTACTATCATTGACCAGGAAACAACATATATGAACAAACACTTATTATAGTTTGGAGAATTTTATTTACCAGGATTAGAAAATTAGAAATTGGAGATTTATGTGTCTACTTATATTTTTGATTCGGATATTTTTTCTGGGTATTGACAGTAGTCATTAAATTCTCTGTTTGAGCAGTTTGGTGGGGAAGAAGTTTACTGTGCGATTATTAGGATTCCCCGCAGGTTGCAATTTGCGCAACCGCGGGTACCGGGAGATGTCTAGCTTTTTGGGTGTTCTTGTTTCTGATCAGTGGCTTCAAAGCCAGTTCACACAAGAAGAACTTCGTAGCCTCAAAACCAAAGTAATTGCTTTCATCATCTTTACAGTTTTCTTTTGTAATCTTTTGTACAATTTGCTTTTCTTAAACTTTGACAATTATTTCCGATAATTATTGCGATTGGTTTTTGAGGTGTGCTTATTAGTTTGGTTAGTTTTGTTTTGTTTGTAGTTTGTCTGAACGAAAAATCAGAATGGCAAAGTTACAATTGGGGACACCTTTACTGGCAAAATTGAAAGTTTCCAATGAGATGTTTACAGAGGTGGAGATTAGGGGTATATTTGGTGAATTAGGAAAAACTATTTTATGCTCTTGGAGCATGGTGAATAGTACGCTCCTCCCCTTACATGCACGTGTGGTGGAGCCCACAGGGGATCCA
This sequence comes from Hedera helix, assembly GCA_947179155.2. NCBI lineage: Eukaryota > Viridiplantae > Streptophyta > Magnoliopsida > Apiales > Araliaceae > Hedera > Hedera helix. The sequence continues at coordinate 43,909,629 of OX359283.1, read as the reverse complement.
CATGCATGTAAGGGGTAGAGCAAACTATTCACCATGCTCTGGAAGCAAGGAATAGTTTCTCGTGAATCAGGGTCTGATATGAGTATTGAGGTTGATTTTGAAGGGTTCCTCAGGTTGAGTCTTTATTCCTTTGCATAAATTTCCTTTTCTTTTTGGGTCCTAGCTTAATTTCAATCAAGTTGGTTAATGGAATACAACTCTAGGAAAAGAAGAATCAACTTCTCACTTTATAGGCAATTATTATATTCATTTATACTTAGGTGGGTATTATTATGCTGATCAATCTTAATAAATTAGAAATTGGTGGGCATCTTTTTAAGTATAGAAGGATGGTTAGTGACGTAATTTATAAATGCATTGAGTGGACAGACATCTAAATGTACAAGTGCGAGCTGCTGCTAAATTGGGTGACTCAAAGAACTCATCATCATTCCTTAAGGCCACCACAACTACTCTCCTTCACACTATCATTGTATCTGAAAAAGCATCCTATGTTTCTCACATAAACAGCTATCTCAGGGATGATCCGTGCTTAAAACAATTTCTTCCTATAGATCCAGCTACAAATGCTCTATTTGATCTTGCAAAAGATGGAATTCTTCTATGGTATTTAAGCATTGTGTGTTTATAGTAACACACAATGCTTAAATACCATAGAAGAATTGCCAGTACAATGGATGCTGGTAGTTTGTTGTAGTTTTGATTTATTGTATGGCTTGATACAGCAAACTAATCAATGTTGGATGAACGAGCTATTAACACCAAATGGGTACTCGATCCATGGGAAAGAAATGAGAACTATACACTTTGCCTCAACTCTGCCAAGGCTGTAGGCTGCACAGTAGTTAACATCGGCACCCAAGACCTGGTTGAAGGAAGAGTAAGCTTGAGCTAATTGGGCAATAACTTGCATTTTATTGATGTATTCTTGGATTCTAATATGTAATTCTTTTTTCTTTTTCTTTTTTTAATTTGTTCAATTTTGCAGTCTCATCTGGTGCTTGGGTTGATTTCTCAAATTATAAAGGTAGGCATATAAACTTCATCCTTTCTATCAATTTGTTTTCTAGCTGTCTCTTAAATGAAAAAGAATAATCATTCTTGGTATCCTTTCTAACGAACTAAAGACACCAAGATAATGTTAAGATAATTCATAGAGGCCTAGAGCCTTTTGTTCATATAGAGAGTGCATGCTTTTTTTGTTTTTCTCTTCCTGTAACTTCTGAAATGTGGCACCTTCAGATCCAACTATTGGCAGATCTCAACCTAAGAAAGACACCTCAGCTCGTGGAATTGGTGGAAGACAACAATGTAATGAAATATTCACTGTTTTATATCTCAAGGATGTGCTTGTTTCTTTTCTCTCTTTGGTGCTCATGTTTAACTAATTATTGGTATACAATGCCATAATTTATCATAAATATATGCAGGATGTTGAGGAGCTTATGGGTCTACCACCTGAAAAGCTTTTATTGAAATGGATGAATTTCCATCTCAAGAAAGCTGGCTACAAGAAATCAGTAGCAAATTTCTCTTCTGAATTGAAGGTATCCCATCTAGTTGTGTAGTTATATTTTTTAGCAATAGCATTACAGGCCCTAAAGGCTAAAGCTTAGAAGAATAAAATATTTATACTGTAAGTGTATCCATAAATGTGCTTGATGTAGTTCTTTAGATTTTCTTGGGTTATGATGGAATTTCCAGATTACAAAATGTTGATGCTATTAAGTCTTTTAGAAGGAAATTAGTAGAAGTTTGCGAATACCATTGAGAAAATTACTTTGAGTACTAAGTCACTAACAATGTATCTAGATCTAGAAAAAAGTGGATTTAGTTTGGTTATGGGATACAAAATATAGTTATGGTTTCATTAAGAACTAAAACCATATAACCTATTTTTAGTATGAGTTATGTGGGTTGGAACCAAATAATTATAGGTCTAATATAGGTAAATCCATTTTTTAAAATTTCAAGCTCACTATTATTATGACCCAATGAAATAAATTACTTAATATGATGATTTTTTATCTTCCTTTTTACTTTTTTCCCTCTAAAAATATTTATACTAATATATAAGTTAAGTAGATTGGATGGGGTCCAAAAATGAGTGTCTCAAATTCTGGAATTTTTTTTCCCTTTCTCTGTTACCACTAATATAAATAATTAACATGCAATAAATTTGTACTGATGTTATATACGCGCGGGGGGGGGGGGGGGGGGGGGGGATTATTTACTTTCCCTTTCTAATTTAGTTTTTCACTCTCTTAACTTCTTATCTTCCTTACTCTCTCTCTAAAATTGAAAACTAAATTTTTGTAGTGAGAGAAACTCAAGTTTTTTTTAGAGAGAGAGAGTACATTTTTAGAGAGAGCAAGTCAAGAATTTTTTTAAAGAGTACATTTTTAGAGAGAGAAAGTCAAGTATTTTTTTAGAGAGAGTTAAATATTTTTAGAAAGAGCTTGTGAGAAGTTTTAGAGAGAGAAAGTGAAGATTGAAAACTAAATATGGATGCGTTTATCATATATGCTTCAAAACTAGTTTTAGTTTAAACCTATATTTCTCATTTATAATATATTTCTAAAACCATACCTACCCATAGTTTATAAACTAGTTATCCAACCCATTAAAATGTAAGAAGATATTGTTAATCCAATAGTTTTTGAACTATATTGCTAGGTCTATCTGTATCTACTAATGATCAAGTGACAATGATAGAACATTCTATGCGTCTGTATTAGTCTTAGCTGAAATGTTTATGCCCAGTATTACTATTGCTTTATGTCCCCCCTTTTGATAAATGATGACATCTATCTATAGGGCTATATTCATTGGCAACTACAAAATTTACATTCATTTTAGAATAAGTGTATCATGCAGCATACCTGCCCAATTAACTAATGCACATAACTATCTGATTAGAACTGCTTTACATAGTTAAGTCACTTGGTATCTAAATACTCACAATATCGTATATCTATGCGCTGTAGGACGGAGAAGCTTATGCTTACCTGCTTAATGTTCTTGCACCAGAGCATTGCAGTCCAGTCACCTTAGATGCCAAGGATCCTGCTGAAAGGGCAAATTTGGTACTTGAACATGCAGAGAAAATGGACTGCAAAAGATACTTAACCCCAAATGACATTGTTCAAGGTTCACCAAATTTGAATCTTACATTGTTTGACTGTTGCATATGGTAGGAGTTATCATGTATTGGTAATCAACTTGTAGCATAATATTAAAACGAATGTCTTCCTGAAAAATGAGGTTCCATATTGAGTTAAATACCTTCAACTTAATACCATATTTTGTTATGTGTGGTGGAAATTAATAGACATGCCCTGCAAGTGGTTTAGTATTACGACCTGAAGAGAATTATTTTTGTACCAAATATATTGTCCTAAGGCTCTCTTGAAGTTGCATTTTTTACCACGTCATTCTCAAAAAATTATCTTTGATATGATTAAGCATATATATTCAACATCAATAGGTCAATATTTTTTTGTTTATGCTAATTCTGATTCCACAAATACTTTTGGAATTTGGGATTGTTCTGACAATGCAGAATTCTCTTACAGGAATGGCATGTCTACAGATAGCAAGAATTTTTCTTTTGCAGAGATGATGACTGATGATGAACAAATATCTAGAGAAGAGAGATGCTTCCGATTATGGATCAACAGTCTTGGAATTTCTTCTTATGTTAATAATATGTTTGAGGATGTAAGAAATGGGTGGGTTTCAATCCCTATCCAGAAGTTTGTGATTATTCTATGATATCCAAAAAATTTAAAAACTCCTAGCTTTTTGAGGGGAAGTTTATTAATCAGTGAGAATGCATACTAGATTAAAGTTCTATCGTGCCTGCATTTTACCGATCTATAAGGTGTGCAAACCCTTCCCAATACTTCCTGTCAAATGTTATAATTATCCAACTTTATTATGAAGTCTTATAGTTGATAATAAATTAAGAATGCCTTCAGAATATCTTACTTTGACATCAGGAGCTTTTTGGAGCTCATTGAAACCTACAATGCTATGCAGATGAATACTTCTGGAAGTTCTAGACAAGGTTTCCCCTGGATCAGTTAATTGGAAGCAGGCAACCAAGCCTCCTATTAAAATGCCTTTTAGAAAAGTAGAGAACTGCAACCGAGTAATTAGGATGTGGAAGCAGTTAACATTTTCTTTAGTCAATGTAGCTGGGAATGATTTTGTACAAGGGAATAAAAAGCTCATACTCGGTAATTTGTGCTGAATCCCAAGCTCCTCAAAATATTGTAACTCCAGATTTTATGGTGGTTATGAATATCTAACCTGGTTTGACTTGCTAGCATATTTCCTTATGAGTGTTATTACTGGTAGCTATGTTTTGCTATAATTTGAAGAAAAACTTTTATTTCACTTGCTCTTGCATCATCCCCGTTATCCCCTTTACCATTTTAATTTTTTTTGTATTTTAACTGTGTAGGTATTATTAAATGGCCCAAAGTAATGGTCAAACAGACAAAACAATCTTCCAACTGAATTGCGCTCTTATCTTAGGAGCGTCTAAAAATGCTTCGTTTCCTGAACTAGGCTGCATCACTGACCCATTGCTTTGCGTCGATGCTATTGCTATTTTGGAATCTTAGATATATCCTGAATCCTGTGTCAAGCCGAACTTTAGACCTTATATACGTTGTAAAATAATTTTCCCAGATGTGGCATTTTTGGGCATTCTTCTGAGTGAATGATAACTGTTGATAGATGTTGCTTGTAATTTATAAGCAACATTGCCACAACATAATAAATCAAAACTTGTAAAAAAATATAAATCAGGCTTTTTAAGCAAGACATTGAGCTGGCATTTGGAAACTATTATACGAGGCATGTATTGTAAATTTTAGTCTATTTGAACAAGATCATGATCTGTATGAATGGAAAGTATATTCAGATGTTGACCTTGGCTCTCATTGCTCAGCATTATATTGTGCTGTCACTTACTAATTTCAGGACCTTTCTTGTTTTGGTAGAGCTGGTTATCATTGATGTAGTTTCAAGAAAGATGGTGGCTAAAATTCAAAAGTACTCAGTTTTGTATACCTTTATGGCAGCTTTCCTGTGGCAGTTGATGAGGTTCAATATGCTTCAGCTCTTGAAGAACTTGAGGTCTCGGTCCCAAGGCAAGGAGATCACTGACGCTGATATTTTGAAGTGGGCGAACAAAAAAGTGAAAAGCACAGGCAGAACTTCTCAAATGGAAAGCTTCAAGGTTAGAAGTTGTCATTTTTTATTTTTTTTGCTGTTTCTGTCACCATATATGAACTTATTACTGATTGATTCGGTTTTGTTTCCCAAAATCTTTTTTTCAGGATAAGATCCTTTCAAGTGGATTATTCTTTCTTGAGCTTCTCAGTTCAGTAGAGCCAAGGGTTGTGAACTGGAATCTTGTTACTAAGGGTGAAAGTGGTAAGCTTCTGTTACTCCGAAATTCTTGTGAAAGCAGTAAGCTCTTGTTCAAGTGGACTAGGAAAATGGAGGGCTTACTATTTGCAGTAAGGGTAATCTCAATGATGGCATACATATTTTAATGAGAAAATGAAGTTTAAAAAAAATTAGTCCAACACTATGAGCTTGTTGGAAGGGATTCGCTTGACCCCAGAAATTTATTCTTGTTTGTGATGAGGCTTATATATATATATATATATATATATATATATATATATTGTTTTCCTCCTAATACCTAGTGTCATTTCTTTTTCTATTGGACCATGTTTGTTTGCAAGGATTATAATCTCAAGGTTATGTTTGTTGGTAAGAATTACACGTGAGGTAAAATATTAATCCCAAGTATCTTAGTTGTTTTTAAATTTAGATTTGGGGACTATTAATCTAGGAATTATAAAATTGCTTAATATAGGGGACATTTTAATACCATATTCAACAAGGTATTATAATCCAAGATTATTTAATCCTAGGATTAATAATCTTGGGATTATAATCCCATGGATTATAATCCCATGGATCATAATCCCGGGATTATAATCCTTGCAAACAAACATGGTCTTGGGGTGACGGGAGTCTTTTGGCTAACCCAGTTAATCACACCCCGGGTACTTGCAGCATCCTGTCTCACAAGGACGGGCAAATTGCTAATTACTAGGATAAATTCCTCAGGAACACCCGAAGGGGGGTGAATTGCATTCTTTGTTCCTTTATTTTGTCCATGCTTAGAATTTTGAATTTCAGTGTTCTTTCTTTTCTTTAGTTCCTTAGCAACTGAATGAAGTTAATAGTTTGCAGAGGAAATATTATAATTAAATAATATAATTGTTATTTTTTTTATTCTATTATACTATTGCCAAAAAACAATAAAAATTGCCAACCCACTTGCTTTTGGTTGTGATATGATAGATGATGAGAAAAAGCTGAATGCTACTTGTATAATCAGTGTTGCGCGAAAGCTTGGGTGTTCAGTTTTCTTGTTGCCAGAGGATATTATTGAGGTAAGAAAGCTACTGTAGTTTAGTTGTACTTGTGTGATTTTGTGGGTAACATGCTTACTCTGCTCCCTCTTTATGATCTGCTGCTTTTGAGAATTATATCGTCCTGCTTTTAAGAATGTTGTCTCATTATATGGAATGGGTCTTGATAGAACAAGTGCTCCTACTGAGAGTAAGCGCTGTTGTGCTGAGGTGTACAATAGGCTATTAATAGCTGTACATATGTAAACTTTTTATGCCAAGTGCCCCTTATGTCTCTACATACTTGTGAAAACTACAAAAACCCAGATGCGCAAGGAGAAAATGAGAGGGGGGGAGAGTCTATACACTAAGGGATTGTGAGAAGGGATTCAATTGACCCGTGGAAAATTTGATACTTGTTTTTTACGACTTTGATATTATTTTTTTCCCCCTAGGTTAATATCATTTCCTTTTCTGTTGGGGTGATGGGATGAAGTGGAGATGTCTGGGTCTTTTGGCTAACCCAGCCACCCAGTAATCACCCTGGGTACTTGCAGCTAGGAGCTCACAAGGACAGGACAATTAGCTAATTAATGGGATAAATTCCTCAGGAGTACTGATTTGCCTGTTGTTGTTGCTTATTAAAAAAAATGCAGTCTGTGCTTACCTAGAATGACAAACCTGTGTGACTCTGTGAATTTCAGTTAATGATTGTAATTTATCTTCTAAATTTTGAATATCATGTTTGTGTGTAATTAAAGAAAACATGGTGCCACTAATTTGACCATCAAACTTGGTAACGTTATGGCAGGTAAACCAAAAGATGATACTCATGCTTACAGCCAGCATCATGTACTGGTGCGGCCTTCAGCAAGCAGTGGAGTTGTCATCTCCATCTCCTGCTGCAGTTAACACTCCTGGCGATTCATCTCCATTCCCAGCTCTTGCTACCACTCCTGATGCATCACCACCTGCACATTCCATTAATGACGAGTCATCTCCATACCCTGCTGCTGCTGCTACCACTCCGGATGCTTCGCCTGCACCACCTTCCATTAATTTTGAGTCAACTCCATCCCCTGCTGCTGGCTGCTACAACTCATGATGCAGCACCAGCACCTTCGATTGATGGCGAGTCATCTCCAGCCCCTGCTCCTGATGCATCACCTGCACCCTCCATTAATGGTGAGGATGAAACCTCTCTGGGTGGGATGGGTTTTCATGCTCAACTATTGATGATGCCACCTCTGATGCTGGTCATCTCCTCACAGGTTGAAAATGAGGAAACTATATTACATAGCGGAGAGTGGCAAGAACATGCCGAAAATTAGAAGATAGAAGGAAGCTTAAAAAGTTTTTCTATTTAGCGTTTACAATGATAAGATACCGCTGCTTATACATGCTGAATGGTAAAATATTATATGTGCTCATAGTGCAAAAAAAGGAGAAGTTTTGGAACTTTAAAACTTTGTGTCTCTAAATTTTTTTTGTTATAATATGTAATATTAAAATTTATGAAAATTAAAAAAAAAATCATCAGATTATTCACAATAATCTTAAAAATAATTATAAATCAACGGGATGAGAGGTTTAGTTTAGATAGGGATAGATGAGAAAATGTTGATGGAGTAGAAGTGGTAAAAGTGATTATGATTGTAACAAGGAAAATTCTAAATGGACTCTTTTTTTTTATCCGTATATAAGATAAATAAATGGTCTCAGAAGCCTTTGGTTAACATAATTGCCAATGGCAAAGATGCGCCGCTTGCCTCCTCCTTCCACGGCAGCACACAGTCGTCCATCGAGATCTAACCCACACTCTGGAAGGTCTTCAAGACTCATCATGCGGGACGCGACATTGTCCTCATACTCGTCCATGTCCTCTAACGTCAGAGGACTCTTATTCTCATCAAAGGCGTAACGGACTCTGAAAGGCCAAAGCACTCCCTGTGTGAAGTCTATCGAACTCATCCATAAATAAATGTGGCTTAATTATTTGAGTTAAAGATGAAATGAGGTGGGGTTAAATTCATTTGTCTTATAAGTGAATAAGAAAATGTAGAATGACTTTTGTAGAATAATTCACTTCGACTGACATGGGTAAAGAAGTATCAAGAGATGAAAATTTTTGCTTTTGATGTCGATGATTTTAGATTAGGCATAGATATGAAACCAAAGCATGGATGGCGCTAGGCTAGGCTAGCTACCATATTAGCAACGAATACAATTTCACCTTCTTTTTAAAAGGACAGAATAATATTATTATTCCAGTCTCCACAGTTACTAACAAACAAAGGAAGTACTGACGTTACAAGAAAATAAATATGGCAATTTCAATTGAGTCTAGAATATTTGGCTTGGCATCATGGCATGGCATATAAATTTAAAATTAATGTAGTTCATTTGGAGTATTTATTATTAAAAGAAGTAAATTATTTAATTAATAATACTTTTGATAATTTACAATTTTTATGATTATATTGCTAAAATTATAAAAATTAATATTAAATATAAATAGAATTTAAAAAAATCAAATCCATCCTATATTTAGAGAGAGAGAGAGAGAAAGTACTAGAAAAGAATTTATCCCCCCCTATTTTGTGTTTAATTAATAAAATTAAATAAAACTAAATGCCAAAATGATGACTAACAATTAACAATACAGTCGATTTTGCATTGTTTTGGGCCGCCCCAACTGAAGCAATTCATCTGGGCCTTGAAATGTATCCATGCCAGATATCGGCCAAATATTTCCCGTCAACTGATATTACTCGGACAGAGATAGGGTGGTGGCGTATATAGGACGGAGGATATTACGATTCTAAGGGAAGCGAAACCGGTCGTCGGACATTTCACTATATCCGGTTCTCCATCTAGATATGCACATACATGTACGCAGACGTATAATTAGAGTTTATTCTGGTTTTCAATCGTTTTGATTTAGAACAAGCAAACACAGAAGAATAGCACTTTAACCGTTTGAGGTAAGTTGCATTGTAGATCGGAAATCAAATACTCGTTTAATTTTTCTTTTGAATTCCTTCGTGCTACCATTATTTTCTTATTTAAAATCGAAACCTTATTGCAGAAATTGAAGTGCTCGTTGAATCAAGATGGGGTTTTTGGTTACAACCCTAATTTTTGTTGTGATTGGAGTCATTGCGGGCCTATGTACTCGAATCTGCTACAACAAAGGACCTTCTGCTAATTTGTATAGTCTCGATTATATAGAAATATCCTCTCCTAATTCAAATTTCCTTACTAGGAAGTATATTTTCTTGTTCAATCATAAATTGGTTAGTTTGAAAGCTTATCATTTTACTGCATTGAGCTTAGATCTCTGGTAGCTAACTGATTTGACGATTGTTGCAATTGTGGTTGTGCTGAGATTGATTTGTTATGTTGCATGTAGTAAAGGATTCTTTTAATGTAGGATCTAACTAATATTGAAATTTTATACTCAAACTGTCTTCCCTGAAGATCATAAAATCTATGACTTTGAATAATTTTTTTTAAAAAATGTTCGGAAAGGTTGAATATTGTCTGGGAACTTTCAAGTTTTTTCTACTTTTTGTTTAACTTTAAACAGCTGACAATTCTCACCTTTTTTATCTGTTGATTGCTGTTTAGTCTCGCACGATTTAATGCCTGTTTGGGCTCTGCTGCAGCTGTTTTAAGTCCATTACAACTGTTAGGCCCTTGGATGTCAGAGCCGGAGCAATAGTGAGACCTTGATAGTGCCAATTATTTTGTTATCATCCAGTCTACAGAGCGCCTATATGAAATCATAAATATTTACTTTTCCATGTACGTTGAAAAAAAATTCAATCCAAATATATATATATATATATATGATTTACTACTTCGTAGAAATATAGAAGATGCTAAGTGATGGCAAACCACGTCACCACCAGTATCACTGTAATTTTATTTAAATCTCACCCCCACAATAGTGACTAACAGACTTCATGTATGACTATGATGAATTACTGGCGCTAACTTTCTGGATTTTGTAGTTAATGACAATTATGTGTTTTCGTAATTGCTAAAGTCCATTGAATACTGAGACTACTCGACTTAGATCTTATGTTCGTAAGTTTGTACATAAGTTAGATCTCTGCTGCATTGGGAGTGCAGCACAGAATTTTGAGCCTTAGTAGAGGCATTATTTTATCAAGCCTCGGTGGATTCATTGTCCTGTAGCCAATATAGCCTTATTTTCTTGCAGGATTTAAGGCCGTCTACCCATGTAATTAAAATAATTTATTAATAGAAAAGGTCAAGATATACAAGATCTGGCGCATGTGGCAATTATGTGGTTTTTGTATAAATAATGAAGCCTTTGAATTATTTTACCCTTTGAATTCAGCTGTCAAGAATAGAAAGATTTTTAATTTCAATGGAGTTTGTGGAGTTAATTCCAGACATGTCTCCATCTTGTGGCTGGACTGATCTCTGATCATACTCTGGTGATTTTGGGCAATGGTTGTGTTAGCGTGGGGAGGATTTTCTTCCGTTTTGGAAGTCACAAAGATAGCTCTTTACCTTCGTCTTCATTACTTTGTTTGAGCTTTGCTGTTTAACCTGTCTTTGCAACTTATCATAGAAAACCTTTTGTTCTGCATGTGGCTAACTTGTGTTTTGTTGATGCAGGTTTCACTTGACATTGGTCATTACTGCAACGGTATGCTGTTGGATGATGTAAGTTTTACTTTCAGTTCAACTTTCTTATTTAAGCAATCAAATACAGAAGTATTTTTAGCTTTCAATTTAGCTTCGGTATTTTCCAGGGAGGGTTGAAGGGGATTATGACTTATCGTGAATGTATTTGCTTTGTAAACTGTGCTAAGTGTCCAAAGATGATTATAAAGTTGGTGGTGTTTTGTCATTTATGGTATAGGTTGTGTAGTACTTGTAGACTGAAGTATGCTACTCGTGTACCTTTGTTTAGTTTCTCGAGTCAGCCTTAATAAAGATATTTGCTAGTTTGACAAGGTATTTCCTTAACATGAGCTGTATGTAGGTCTCACACTCGTGTGAAAGGTACCTTGTGGAAATATAAATTTGCATTAAGAGATTGTTTTGATTTCTGCCACACTAATTTGTTATCTTTAACCAGATCTCATTTCTTTTGCTTGGTTAGGTGGGCGATTGTGTATCTTGCACAGATGAAACCACTTATAGTCCCAATTTTGAGTGAAGGGGAGTGAGTAGCTACCGTTTAAGAGCATATACAACTCTTTTGGAACCAGTTTTACACAGAGAGAATATCGGATAAGAATTACATACATGGGACAACATCAACCTCTTGTTTTGTCGCATGTATGTAATTCTTATCCGTGCAAAAACCTTTGAATTTTCTGTTGTGTACTTATTTTTTAAATCTGGACTCTGACATGGTGTGAAGCCGCTGATGATACTTTTGTTCAATTTTCAAGTCCACCGTGTCAAGTCAACAAGTAAGCTTTGCTGTATTGTGGAAGAAATATTTGATGTACGTGGGTAGTAAGAAAATAAGTGATGTCTATAATGGCAGTTTGTTTGGACGACTTCTTAGCCTTGGCATATTTATGTTCGCCGTTTGCTTAATTTGTAAATAAATAAAAGAATTTAAAATTAAAAATGAACTTGTTACTACTGATTGAAAACAGAGCAAAATAAAATTTCCTTGCTTCAAAATTTTACTATAATGACATTTGATACGTTGAAAGTAGGCTTATCTTCCGTTAGCTACGGATCAAATCATCTTATTACCGATTATAGTCCCTCCGTTTTAAATTACATATTTTTAAAATAGTAAATTATATAACTAGTAATAATTTTTATATGGAGTAGTCTGCAAGATGGTTTATTGTATTGACTGCAATTAAATAAATTTATGTATTTTTGAGTTTAAAAATATCTTAAATTATTTTTAAAAAATTAATAATAATCTATATATTTGAAATGGAGAAAGAATTATCTTGTTGAAAATATCTTTAGTTGACTTAGTATTTGTTGGGATGAGGGTTTTTGTTAGATATTTTTATATATAAATTGTCACTATAAACTTATAGTAAAGGTCAAAATCGTCTTTATAAATCTATAGTGATATTTTCAAGTGAAAATATTAAAATTTTAGTTTCTTAAATTTTATGTACCTTCACTATAATAGATATTAAACAAAAATAAGTAGAGTACTAGAAAAAGAAAATTATTATTACATCACGTTATTGTTGTTGTTGTTAACGAAATAACATACCCTTTATAATATATTTTTGCAAATGATTATAAAATTTTTGTTACAGTAACCATTACATTAATTAAATATGTCACCCGTGATAAATTAAATACTATTTATATTATTAAATATCACATCATTTTAAATAAAAAGTATTTAGAAAACTAACATTACCCGTTTACATATACTTTAGAGCATGGCAGCACACTAGGCAGAGGTTTGTTGGAATTTATTTTTTTTTGGCTAGGCGAGGTTGGTTGGTTTTGGTTGTTTCCAAATTCCAAATAATAATATATCGGCTAATCACTCATGTAATTACTAGTATTACATAAGTAATACGAGTAACTATTTCTCAGTATACTTAAAACCCTAAAAAGAACCTGACCATGTTTTCTCTCTCTTTTTTATCAACGGAATTTACGACGACCGAATCTTAATTTCTGCAAATCGAGCAGCGAGGAATGATGGCTATGGCTCAACTAAGAAACTCAACTCAGTTGATCTCATCATCTTCATTATCAACTCGGTCTTATCACAATGCACTGTGTCCGTTCGTTTCAAAAATGCGATCCTCAACTAGGGTACGGCAGAAGAGTTTACACAGTTTGGGGATTTGGTGCACTTATAGCTCGTTTACTCCCATGGATTTAGCCAAGATTAAGGTTGTTGGTGTTGGTGGTGGTGGCAACAATGCCGTTAATCGTATGATTGGTAGCGGCTTAGATGTGGGTTTAACTCCTTTTCTTTTTTTTCTTCTTAAACTCTGATGAATCTCTCTCTCTCTCTCTCTCTCTCTCTCTCTGCATATCTATGTAATTAATAACGACTATTTATAAATTATACGTTTGGTGAAGAGAGAAGCTCAAATACTCTCACAGTTTTAGGGGCGGAGATGACAGGCATAATTGAGGGTTTAAAATGTCAATGTAAAATTATGTGGTGTCTCTTAGTGTGTGTATTTTAGTGTCTTTATGTCATTCAGTTTATTGTTATACTGTTCAGTGCTAAAGTTATATGCTTAATTATTGCTTTTTTTTCTTGTTAAAAATATGTCAGCAAGACCCTTTAATTTTATTTGAAATACAGCTCATTTTATCCTCTAATCTCAGGGACAATCTCAGCTTCATTGGTAACGCTGGAATTTGTGTTTCTAAGTATCCACTTATAGATTCAATGAATTTTTGACCTAATCTCCTGTGCACTATCAGAGGGTAGAGGGTTCCTAAGAAGATCAGATTTAAATGGGATATGATTCCACATTGTGTATGATGGATGCTTTTCAGATATTGAATGGTAGATCTTGAGGTTAAGGAAAGAATATCAAATGATCATATAGTTGTTCTTCAGCCTTTTCTTTTAAAATGGCGTGTTCCTGTGAACAATTTTGTTTTTGTTGATCTCTTGTCTGAGTTTAACCTAGGGATGTGATCTTGTAGTCGTGTGTCTTGGTGGCGCAGGTTTTTCCTGCCTTTTCGTTTTCTGACTGCATATGAATGGCACCCCTTGGTGCCTTCATGGATATTATTAATTGTCCGAAAAAATTAACATTTGGTGGTTCCAAGCAACATTAGAATTTTTTGTTATGTACTTGATTAAATATTAATTAATAGATTTAAATAAGAAGTTGGGTTGCCCCGGAGTCTGTTTAATTGTTTTTCTGTTTGCATAACATGTAAAGATCTATGTAGAAATGCATTGGAATTTCTTCTTTTAAGAATTAAATTATTAGTTGGGACGACCAAAATTCCTATTGAAATGAGAAAGTGTTACATTTGATTTTTAGTTATTAAAGTAGATCGTCTGTGATTGAAGATGATTCCCCTTTCAGTGATATAGAGTGATCGAGTAATTTGTAGTGTACTTAATTGAATCATTTTCTTTTTCTGGCTGGGAGTTTTTTAATGAGAAGAAAAGGAGGAGAAAGGTAGAGAAGAGAAAGTTAGCTGACTCTCTCTTTATGGGGATTGTAGTTTTGAAAAGAAAAGAAAAGAAGAGAAAGGAAAGGAAGGATATTTTTAATTTTTGACAGTTACATAAAATCACTCTCGCATATCTTCTCATTTCTGAGAAGAAAAGTTTTGAGAGAAAGTTAGGATCATTTTCTTTCTCCTCTTTTTTTAAATCATGGGCGTGCGAATTTCTTAGAGCATTTGAATAATCCAACAGGTACCAACTACAGCCCCCCCCCCCCCCCCCACCCCAAAATAAAAAAAGAAGAAGAGTAGTTTTGCACCGGGAAAAAACCAAGCATAAGCTTGTGTGGGTGAGTCATTTCTCCCCCTATCTCTCCCAAAAAGATCTACAAGGCACACACTATCTTGCATTTTCTCTTCCTTTCTCTCCAAATTAAAATCCACAGATCCACAGACAGGGAGGGTGTACTTGCTCCTACTGGAAAAAAGCTATTTTCCAACATCCTATTTGACATTTGACATCGTAGTCTTAATTATTTTGTTACTTCATTATTTACATTTTATTTCTTCTTACAGCTAAACAATGACAATGTTGCTCGTATGTGCAATAATAGGGTGTTGATTTCTTCGCCATAAACACAGATTCCCAGGCACTACTGGAATCTGCTGCTGAGAACCCAATTCAAATCGGAGAGCTTTTGACTCGTGGACTTGGTCTGGCACTCTCACTATTATCTTCTTTTTTCTTTCTTTTCAAAAGAAAATTTCAACTTAAGCATATTTCATCCGTTTGGCGCAAGGACCAAAATCCAAAAGGCCTTGTAAGGAGGTGCAGAGTACATATCATTGGACCACCAGGCTATCGGTCCTTACTGTCACTGCACCAGTGTATTGCCGCGTGGCATTACTATTCTTGCTTTAATATTTATTTTTTTATACTATCCTTTTTGAGTTGTATTTTATAGAGATGCAGGTACGGGTGGGAATCCACTCCTGGGGGAACAGGCTGCAGAAGAATCAAAGGAGGCCATTGAAAATGCTCTTAAAGGCTCAGATCTTGTGTTTATAACAGCAGGTATGGGTGGTGGTACAGGGTCCGGTGCTGCTCCTATAGTTGCTCAGATATCAAAAGCAGCAGGTTATTTAACTGTTGGTGTTGTAACCTACCCATTTGGCTTCGAAGGACGTAAAAGATCCTTGCAGGCAGGTGCCACTTTTGTCTTTTTTGAT
This sequence comes from Hedera helix, assembly GCA_947179155.2. NCBI lineage: Eukaryota > Viridiplantae > Streptophyta > Magnoliopsida > Apiales > Araliaceae > Hedera > Hedera helix. The sequence continues at coordinate 43,893,823 of OX359283.1, read as the reverse complement.
AGTTTGCTTCTTGAATTTTGTCATGTGTCATTTGAAGCCTATGAAATTCTTCATATCAAATTCAATTTATTATGTGATAGCATGTTGGGTATAGTTATAACAAGAGCGGAATGTTTAAAAATATCAAACTTCAGTCAGCTGTAAAATAATGGTGTGGTTCTTACTGATCTGGACAATTACCAAGTACAGTTAGATTTCTTAGATTTTTTGACGGAGTCATCCATACGGCCTTGCTTTTAAAAATAATCAGAACCACAGGTAGAAGTATAGTACAGTTGAGACCTGGCACAGCTTTTATATTTCTTATATAATTTAGAGAGACTACATCAAGTTTAGATTGGTGCAGCAGCATAAAGAATAATTCTATTTCTTTTTCCATTCAAAGACGTATAGTTCTTACATCTGCGTCTTTTTCAGGCATTGGAGGCCATTGAAAAGTTGCAGAAAAATGTTGATACTCTAATAGTGATTCCCAATGACCGTCTGCTGGATATTGCTGATGAGCAGACAGCCCTCCAGGATGCTTTCCTTCTTGCTGATGATGTCCTACGCCAAGGGGTCCAGGGAATTTCAGATATAATCACTGTGAGTGCTCTCTCAAGTTATTAAATGTCATCTGTTTGACTGTTCCTGCTAAATTAAAACGGTGAGATTTTCTTTTGAATATATCGTCATATTATCTTTAGAGAGGAATGTGTTAAATAGGAAATTGTTTCAGATTAAGATGATCACATTTTCTCTGTTGTGACCTATCATAATTTTCTCTTCAGTGCTCCTGACATTTTGCTTTCCAACTGCTGTTATGTGCAACTTTTTTAGTGCAACCTTCTATCTCACAAAATCTGTGTATGCTGCTGACTCTATACTGATGATTGATGTTTCATCGTTCTGTAGATACCTGGGCTGGTTAATGTAGATTTCGCAGATGTTAAGGCAGTCATGAAGGACTTTGGAACCGCAATGCTTGGAGTGGGCGTTTCGTCCAGTAAGAACCGTGCTGAAGAAGCAGCTGAACAAGCAACTCTGTCTCCCCTGATTGGATCATCAATCCAATCTGCTACTGGAGTAGTATATAACATTACTGGAGGGAAGGATATAACTTTGCAAGAAGTGAACAGGGTTTCTCAGGTACTGCTAATTTTATGAGATTTATATATTTTTTCAGTACTTTACTTAATCTCTAGTAAAGACTAATAAATATGTAAAGGGTACAACTACTTATACTCAACTCAACAATTCCTATATCTCATACTAGTTGAGGCAGGCTAGAAATGAGTCCCATATGACGGCGAAAAAGTAGAAAGACAAGAAGGGAAATAAATAAATAAAATAATAAGCAAAAACAGATAAATAAAAAAAACTAAATAAGAAATGAATAAAATAAAAATACAGTTGATGGCTCAACCACTTCTCAGAAAGAGTTTTTTTAAGAATAAAAAGTCAAACCCTTAACTTTCATTCTGCCTCAGAATTGACTTTGTTGTACTGCTGATACAAAAACTATCTTGGAGGTCCAATATTAGAAAGAAAGACTAAGCATGTGTGTGGGCCTATGCCTCTCGGTTCTCAAGTTCTATTGGGTAACTGGGACAGATAATTTCAGCATGTGATAGAAAAAAATTAGGCATAGCTGCTAATTATTAATGATTCTATTTCTAACGTACTTAGAAGGAGTTGTGTTGTTCAAGGGGCAGTGTTCTAAAAATCTTCGTCTAGGTCTGATTAATTTTCGTCTAGACGCTAGGCCCACCCCTGGCTCTCCCCTTAGGCGTTAGACCCCCTTGGCGCCTTGCTTAGGCCTAAGGTGGAAAAAAAATTCATTTAAGAAATTAAACAAGACTAGGCAGAGAAATTAGGCGGGTGTCTAGGTTGAGAAATTAGGGTTGTAATTGTTTTTATTTTATTTTAATAACTAAGTTACAAAATGACGTTGTGGGAGTGGATGATGAAGTTGAGAGTTGTTCGGGCTTTACTTGGAAGGCGGTTGGTGAAGCATCCAGAGTAGATAGCGTGCTAGAGCCTACTAGGAGAAGTAGTAAAAATATTGAAGTAAAAGAACTTCATGAAAATATTTTTTGTTTGATGATGACACGGAAGAAGAGGAAGATAAGGAGCATAAGTTTGAGTCTGATGGGGACATTGTCTTAGAGGGATATGGAGAAGAAGAGTTAGAGATATAGAGGGATATGAAGATGAGGACTATTAGTTTGTATTTTTTATTATTTGTTTATGTTTGAACTTTAAACAATTGCATGTTTGTGTTTAAACTTTGATATTGGCAATGTGGATATGTGTTTGAACTTTAAGCAAATGTCTTTAGTATCTTTATTATAGATTGTTTTGTTTTATATTATTATTTTGTTTGGATAAATATAAGATAAAATATTAAAATTGGTTTAAAATAAAAAAATCCCGCTTAGGCCTCTCGGTCGTCCGCCTAATGCCTTTTAGAACATTGTCGAGGGGAGGTATCTCTTCCTTTATTGTTGAAAATCCAATGCCATTACATGGTGCATGTGCAAAGCATCTGAAGAGCCTTTCTAGTTAAAACCTTTAGGGTATGTTTGATTGTAAAAATGATGGATGAAATAGGATTATTTATAATTTAATACTATTTTGGATTATTTTATCTCATGATTAATCCGTTATTTAATCTTATGGATTATATCTTTTCATTTATAAAGTCATTTGATGATACCCAACAAGGATGATTATCAGACTTCAGCCATTCAATGAGAAGGTAACATGGACAGATGGACTATTTGGTGAAGATATGTTCAAAAGCTCGTTATTGGAGCCAGGATTGATCATTCGGTTATAACCGAATCGGTTATAACTGAATATCGAAATCTGCTAACTTTTACTATCCGAAAAAGTAACCGAATTAAGAAATAACCGAAAACCAGATAACCGATTTTGCTATTATATGGGTTAATAACCGAAATGAAGTTCCATATGTAGAGTTTCACCAAAATGCAATGATTAATCACATTCGGTGTTATCTATATATATAACACAGAAAATTGGAATCTTTTGAAAAATAAAGTAGTCAAATTCAATTTGTTCTCAGACAAGTGTTTGGCTAGCCATTTCAAATCCAGAAGGTCCAACTAATACAACATATCCCAATTCCCAACTTCTCCAAATTCCAAGAACTCCCAGCTCACAAAAGAAATCAACTCTAATTTTTTCAACAAAAACAGCTTACACACTGCACATCGTATACCCATTATAGAAAAAGATGGTTAAAGAACTAACCTTTAGGACTGAAAGTAGAGGAAGATTTGAAAGTGAGAGAGTTAGATCTGTGGATCCATCAAATCAAAGAGGAATTGAAGTTGGGTTCGATTATTATTTTGTTTCTCTTCTTTGAGCACAAGCTTGACGAGGTAATGGAAGAACACACATATATATATATAGGGACTAGTATTATGTCTTATGAGTTGATTGGGCCAACTGAAACTCTGGTCTTTCTCAGCAGACAAAACTTATTAAAAACCAATATCAGAGAGCATGAGACGGTAAGACCGTGAGAGGCGGAGGGACTCTGAGACGGAGAGGCCATGAGATCTGAGATGAGAGTAAGAGTGGTCGGCGAGACTGAGATCTGAGATGAGAGTAAGACAGAGATGAGAGGTTGTGACTTGTGAGATCTGAGATAAGAACCGAGAGGCAATAGGAGTTGGGAATTGGAAAATGGGAATTAGGGGCAGTGACATACACTGATAAAGTGATACGTCATACAAGTATAATTTTTTTATTTTTTTAATGAATCTGTTCGGTTATTCGGGTAACCGAATAGGCTAATTTTAATAACCGGACCCGAAACCGAATACTGAATAAGAAATTGGATATAACCAAATTTAGAAAGAAAAAAACGAATAATCAAAATAATTCAGTTAAAAAAATTCAATTATGATCCGTAATTTGATTTTATTCGTTTTTTGCTCACCCCTAATTGGAGCTGTGGTTGTTTTAGGCTAATGCTTTTAATGTCACATTCTGGAAGGATGCTCGGGCTTCAAAGCCTGCTCATCTCACCCTACTTAGTTTTATTACTTGCATAACTAATACCAATTTTCTATAGGATCTCAGCTTTTATCAATTGCAGGTTGTAACAAGTTTGGCAGATCCTTCTGCTAACATAATATTTGGGGCGGTCGTGGATGAGCGGTACAATGGGGAGATCCATGTGACGATGGTTGCTACTGGTTTCGTGCAGTCATTTCAGAAGACTCTCCTATCTGAGCCGAAGGGATCAAAGCTGGTTGATAGAGGGGCAGGAGGCCAAGAAAGCATGAAATCAGCGATCCCCCTCAAGCCATTAACATTACCCTCCGACACTCGACGATCTAATCCAAGAAAACTTTTCTTCTGACCGGTTTCTTTGCATATTTTTGTTTGTTGTTTTGTTTCAATCAGATATTATTTCATTTTTTTCTTTCAGGAATATCAACACTATCATTATTTAGCTAACATTTAGAGCACATATAATAATATAAATTATAATTAATAAATAATATAAAATATAAATCTCGTGCTTGGCAAGGGACACCAAGTTAGCATAACTAAAAGTACAAACTTGGTTTGTTTGGTTTTATAATTTTTTTTATCAGCTTTATACTAATATAAATACTATCCAAACTTATATTAATTAAATACTATCCAAATTTAAAAATATTCAAATCTCTAAACGAAGTAGAAAAAAAATATTTTATTTTTTATTCAAATTAGTATAAGTATTATCCAAATTTATAATAATTAAATATATAATATCTAAATTTGTAAAGTATTCAAAAGAAATGCAATCAGTCTCTAATTAAGAAAATAACTTTTTACAAAAATTATTTTTGGGTTTACCAATTTTATTATAACAAATTTATGTAATTAATTAAGATTATATAACATATTATACTATGCCAACTATTCCAATTTTCATCAAGGTTGCATTGTTACAAAAAACATAAATCAAAGAAAATTCATTGATTAAAAAGTTATCAAGCAATTGTTCAAAAAGAAACATTTCAATAACGTGAAGCCAAAAATGCTTGTAGACAAAAAAAAAATATTGTCTAAATATATATATATATAGGATCCCTCTCTCCAACGAACTCTTATTTGCGAATCCGGAACGAACTTAAAAAACCACGCGGAATGGCCTTTGCCTGTGTGTCCAAATATGTGGGCCAGGGATATATTAAAAAAAAAAAACAGTGACAGCTCCTCTGTTATACAGCCTACTCTTCTCTCTCTCTAGTTTTCTCCTTTTCTCACTACAAACCAAAGAAAAGGAAAAGGGATAACTCCGACGATTTCGACCCTAAATCCGGCCAAATCGACACGGCTCTGGCGATTTCGACACTAGTAGAGTTTTGTCTCTCACTCTCTACGAAGGTAAAGCTCCAATTTTTGTTAGTTTATGAGATTATGGTAAGAAATTTAGGGTTTAAATTTAGGTTCTCTCATTACGAACGGAATTGAAACCTCTTCGTTGTTGCCCCAACGGAATTGAAACTTCCGGCCACCGAAGACATAACAAACGGAAGGTAAAGCTCTACCATTTGATTAATTTTATAATTTTTGATAATGTTCATTATTGGTGGATCTAGGGTTTCTTAAACAATGGAGGGTCCTGGAGGCGGCGCCGGGATCAAGTGTGGGACTGGGATTGGGTGGGGGAGTTGGGTACGGTGGGTGGCCGTGAAATCAAGTGAAGATGGTTTTCGGGGTTGGAGTGGGGTGTGGTGTAGGTGTTGGATTTGGGTATGCACAAGGTTATGGGGTAAGCATTAGTTTTGAATATTTGAAATCTCATGTATTGAAGCCTCATACTCCACATTCCAAAAAGCGGATTATGGTTCAGATTTGCTTGGATTAATTTACCTGCTGCTGCTTAGTACAAATATATGTTTATTATGTGAATCAGTTAGCAACTGTGTCCTGCTGCTTGGATTTTGCATATATATAATTTCACAATTTTGCTCTTTATTTGTTTATGGCCTCAATAACCAAGTACTTAGAAGCGACAGTATTTAGAGTGCATACTTATATTATAAGCTTTCCTTTTAAATTTGCAGGAAGCATAAAAAGCCTATAGTGTTGATTGACTGAACTTTTGACTGTTGACCATTGTATTTCCACAGAATACACACATAATCCTCACTTACAACTCTTGAAATTTCTTATTCTTAAATCTGTCAATAACATGCTGGACAATAGTTTTTTGGGAAACTAATTTTTGGATTTTATTATGCACATAATAGTTATGAACTTATGATGTTGTAGACAATACAAAAATTTGGTAGGTGGACTTAGGGAGTAGAGGGAAACTAATTGTTGTATTTATCTATGTTATAATGCTCATGACATAAATATAAGAATTTGTAGGCTGACCTTGGTCGCTATAGGACCATTTAAGTTGTATATACATGTTAATATTACTTGATATGAAAAAAAGAGACAATTTGGAACAAAACGGTAATTCAAGCATTCCCACATCTCATCTTCAAATTTATAAAATATTTCCCGAGTGTAAATTTCAACCATTTGGAACAAAAAGTCATGATTCATCTTCACTTTAGGCTTCTCAATCAAATCTTTGTGATCGGCAAACAGCTCTTCTTGACGTTGGCGTACTAGTCCCCTACTAAATTGAATCATGAAATCAACTAATGAATTTTTCTTAAATACATATCTTTTGAAAAATGCGTGAGAGCTTTCCGCTCGTTGGCTACTTGACATATTGGCTGAGAAAACATGATTACAATAAACAGGCACCCAATTTGAACGAATTTCATACATTGTTTGTAACCATTTGTTGTCATGTAACCCACTCCTCCCAACAAGCTTCGTCCATGTCAAATCAAACTCTTCTTTAGACTCCGAATTCCAAATACAATCGGCAAATTCATTATAGTGAGCATTATACTTCACCAAGTCAAGTTTTTCAGAAAATTTTGTTAATATGTGCCAACTACAGTACTTATGAAAAGTATTCGGAAGAGTTTTTAAAATTGCTTTAGACATCGCGGGATCTTGATCAGTAATGATCATTTTAGGGGCATCACCTGGCATAGCCTCTAAAAATTGGTTGAAAAGCCAAACAAATGAATCTGAGGTCTCGTCACTTAAGAATGCACACGAAAAAATTATGGTTTGACCATGTTTGTTAACTCCCATCAGTGGTGCAAAAATTAGCCCATAGCGATTGGTGTTGTATGTCGTATCGAAGACGACTACATCACCATAAAAACTATATGCCCTTCTAGAGGTAGCATCAGCCCAAAAACAATGTGTTATCCTCTGTTCATTATCGACCTTAATTTCATAACTGAATGATGGATTCTTGCCCTTTTCTAATTTGCAAAACTCACTAAACATTTCTCCGTCATGCCCAATCAACTCATTACGTTTATCCCTTTCATAATTATATAAATCTGTTTGTGTACACCCAATGTTTTCAAACCCTCCAGCCTGTACTCCAAGGAAATTGAATTGTTGATGTGAAGGCATATTTATCATGGAAAGTTGTTGAGTCAAACACTTCTGCGCACTCGAAACACTTCGATGAGATCTTAATAGATGCTTCTTTGATGGAGTTGCCAAAGGGTGACTATGACCCTCAATAAATTGTGTGACTACATATGCCCCAGAATTTATTTTCAACACAGCTATCTTTGCTTTACAACTCTCTTTTATCGATTCCCGACGCCTTTTAGTTTCAACATCCGCAATTGTTATTCCCTTACCTTGTTTAAAACAAACATACTCTTTCCTTTTCACTTCATCACTTCCTTCAATTTTCTTAGTAGCCCAACTTCGAATACTAAATCCAGCCTCTTTAGCATATGCATTGTAGAAAGCCTTAACTTCATCTATTGTTTGGAATTCTTTTCCAACACTAGGTTTGAGATGGTCGGCTACTTGGGGATTATAAATAAAATTTTCTCTACTTTCATCAGTCTCCCCTTCGATTCTTCTATTCTCTATTTCCATTTCACTATTGTCTATATTATGACCACATTCATCACTACCCCGTGCTTCATCCTCTACATTATCATCCATCCCTACAATTAAAAAAAGCAAACAACATTGATTCTTATAAACAACATTAATTCTTTCACAAAACAAGTACATCTTAATGTGGCTCAAAATATATACCAAAAGTAGAGGAGGAATCTGTTGTCTGTACAATACCAAGATGTGCTTGAAAATTATTATTTACCTTTTCACTACTAGTCTCATTGAGAATACAACATATGGGATGGTCAATCTGTTTGGTACCTGGATTTTTTGCTTTTTATAAAAATGAATATCAACATTGAAGGTTGACATTTTTATGTGCTTTGGCCATCTTGATGACGTAATTAGTTCTATATTCATTTGAATCAAATTTTTGTATCTGCATTATTAATGACCATAAGATACCAAAATGCTACTGAATGAGAACACTGTGATACATAGAACAAGATCTGAAGTACTAAACTAGAGCACAAATTATCATAACTTTAACAAATCCATTAACGGAAACAAACCCAAACGTAAATGCGTACCATTGGTAATACAAAGACCCATCTTAAAGCAAATCAGTAATACACAAATCAGAAAACCCAAACGTAAATGCGTACCATTGGTAATCCTACCTTTCCAGACACCGCTTACCAATAAGTCTAGGTAAATGTTGTGTAGAACACATAAGAGAACCTAAATTTAAACCCTAAATTTCTTACCATAATCTCATAAACTAACAAAAATTGGAGCTTTACCTTCGTAGAGAGTGAGAGACAGAACTCTACTAGTGTCGAAATCGCCGGAGCCGTGTCGATTTGGCCGGATTTAGGGTCGAAATCGTCGGAGTTCTCCCTTTCCCTTTTCTTTGGTTCGTAGTGAGAGAAGAAGAAGAATAGAGAGAGAGAAGAGTAGGCTGTATAACAGAGGAGCTGTCTCTGTTTTTTTTTTTTTAATATATCCCTGGCCCACATATTTGGACACACAGGCAAAGGCCATTCCGCGTGGTTTTTTAAGTTCGTTCCGGATTCGCAAATAAGAGTTCGTTGGAGAGAGGGATCCTATATATATATATATATTTAGACAATATTTTTTTTTTGTCTACAAGCATTTTTGGCTTCACGTTATTGAACAAAAAGATTGTAATAAATATCAAAAAAATCTCTTAACATATCATGTAATATTATTTATTAAACCTTAAATTTTACCAAATCACATGATAATCGTATTAATAATATACGTATTTGAAAGAAAAAAAAATATAATAACTATAAAATTACTAATTAATTGTCATAATTAAAGTAAAACTTATTAAAATTTGAATTTCTTATTTATATCCATTGTAGAATTTTATGCACATTTTGTCAATATAAATGGTATTATAGAATTCTATTAGAAACTTCAATAACATTAAAATATTTTTTTGTTCGTAATTATTAATAAATAAATTTGCATTACATTCAAAATTTTAATTTAATAATTGATCGAAATAACTCATAATATATAATTCAATAAATTATTATTTAATAATTTAATAACTATAATTATCTTCTAAGACTATTAATTAAATAATTATCTTACATTTAATTAATTATCTCAATAATAATATAATAAATTATTCATGTCGCTTGTGCTTTGCACGAGGTTGATGAACTTGTTACAATAATAACACAAATATCGTTTTATTGTATGAGTTAACTAGAATATTTCAGTTGGCCCTAAATTAAGTTGACTCATGAAATTATACTTGAAGTTAACTGATTGATATTTTTACTTTAATTTTATTTATATTATCTCATAAGATATATATGAGTACTTGTAGATTCCTTTACTTTTTAGAAAATTTGAACCGTATTGTACAATCATTTAAATCATTTTTTAATTTCTTCTTCTTTTTCTTCTTTTTTTTATGTTTTGAAGGGCCAAGTACTTTTTTAAACACTAAAAATGAATGTGAATATCATTGTTGGGTAAAATCACATATCTAATTATTTTAATAAATAATAATAATAATAACATTACAAAGTCACTTTATATAGAATTTTTAAGTAATACTTGCTCTGTTTTAAAATTAAAAATATAAATTTATTTTTAATTCAATCCAAAATTAGATCTATATTTTTATTTTAGGGATAAAAAGTGATACGATGATCTAAATTTGTCATTATATTTTTATTGTGATTAATAACATCACACTCTCAATACTTGGCTAATATCAAGGATGGGTTAAATAACTTTTTCCCCATTATACTCAATTCTAATTTATATATTAATTATTGAACTGATTTTTTTTACAATCACATCAATAAACTGATTTTTTTTTTTTACAAATTTTTTTAAAATATGTTAATTTAAAATATAAAAAAAACACGTGTAAGGAAACATCTCTCTGCATAATATATTTATCCAAGGTGGCATCCACGTAAGTAAAATATCCCCTCTCTCCTCTCTCATCGTCTCTTTTCTTTGTAAGAGACAAAACCGTGTGTCCATTACATTTCCATCTCTCTCTCCTCAAAATTAATCATCTCTCCTCCTCCTCTATCCACCCCTTATCTCAATTTCACCACCAACCCAGATCACCATTATCATCTCTTCTCTCTCACAGATCTGAAATTTTAGATCCCCTTTTCTTTCAGTCTTTAAAATCATCATCTTTTTCTCTATACAATCAAACATGTATACATGTATAGATATTTATATATTTGTATATGTAACAAACATGTCTTCACTTATGAAGCCAGATCTGACGAACAGAGTCTACCTAGAATCTTACTATGGTTGTAGTAAAAATGAGTCAACAAAGTACAAATGTCCATCCAAAATCACTAGAACTTTCTCAATTTTAGTACTTACATAAACTGAATCAATTGAACAAGTGCTCACCGTAACATACCGCACAAATTAAATTTTCTAGGCATGGGCTTAGCTTTATCATCGATAATTTCTTCATTGGGTTTTTGATTAGGATTGAGTGAGAGTAAATGGAGGTTACCTGAAACGGTATCGACGTAAATTAGGGTTTAAGAATCGGAGACTGTGGAGAGCGGAAGGATCGATTAGGGCTTTCGTGATGTTGAGGTCTAGTCGAGGAAATTTGAAGACGGGATGTGAAATTTGTGAATTATGATGGTGGCGATAGTGAATATACCTACACCAAATCGTAAGGACTTGTGAACCCTAACAGACCGTCATTATTACCTTCATATGCTAATAATAATGGACCATTGCTGCTGCTTGCTGCTGTTGGGAGAAAAAGATGTTTCTTTTTTTCTTTTTTAATTTTATTTAGTGGTTTAATTTGTTATTTTAATATTTAATTTTATTTTTTCATTCGTTTATACTTTATTGTTTCAAGTTTTTAACTTTTTATTTTGTATTTTTTTACTTATTTGTTTATTTTGAATTTAAAAAAAAACATTTTAAAATTTTTTTTATTGTAATTTTTAAAGTTTATTTAGTACTTTTAATAATTTATTTTAATTTTTATTTTCAATGACGTGGTGTCTACTGGTGTTCATGCGGTCCGAATCGGATCGGTACAGAATCGAACCGGTACCGAATATATCAAAATTCTCATATCGGAACCGGTTGGACCGGTTCGATTCCAATTTTATCGAAAATTATTATTATTATTATTACTATTAATTATTTATTATTATTACTATTAATTATTTATTATTATTAATAATAAAAAAATCGTAAACTAGAACCGGTTCATTTTATATCGAACCGACCGGTCTGAGTAACCAAAAAAAATAAAAAAATGGACAGTCCTAGTGGTGTCAGATAAGCAATGACGTGGTGCCAAATAAGCAATGATGTGGTGTCATGTCAACAATCCCGTTAAAGTCAAACGCTCTTAGACGAAAAATTCAAAAATTATAAAAAATATTCAATTTAGTGAATCGATTATAAAAAAAAATCAGTTCAATGATATAAATTTAAATTGGGGTCGAGTATAATGAAAAAAAAGTTATTTAACCCTCTTAAGGATATATTTGATAACATAAATTACAGTTAATAAATAACATACAATTGTAAATTTCGTGTTTGATGCAGGACACCAAGCTAGTGATTACATAAAGGCCTACCCTATCAATTTCTTACGAACTGAATTGGAATTATAATAAAATAAATTAGCGCACAGTCATTTTTAATTTAGACTTATTTCATATATGCACACATATGTAAGAATTTAACGTCCACATACATATGTTGATATATATGGCAAGACTCTTCTATTACCATTCAAGATGCGTTAAAATTAATAATTCATGTTGTGATTTTTTTTCTATGTTTTTAAAATAAAGACATTTGTTCAAAATAGAATAATTATTTGTGATCATCTTTTTGGTAATGTTTATGTCAACTCTCTATTAATTAATGTGGTTCCTTAGAATAGTCGGCTAAAATTTGGAATGTAATCCACCACCAAACACTTTCAAACAATATTGTTAAAATATAGTTTTAATTATAAAAGTTTTGAACTCACCCAAGGTTTGCCAAACAGCTTTAGATAATGTGATTACTGATTATTGTTCTTGCCTATAATTAATTTTTAAAAAGTAGTTTGTGTTTGTTTGATAAATAAAAAACACTTTAAACTAATAAATTTTTTTTTTGTTAAGTTTGTTAATCACTTATTTTAAGTGTAAATTACTATAAAAAATATTTTGAGAAGTAAACATGGGTGAATGAAATTACTAAAATAAAAGGGGAAGATTAATAATATATTTGATCAAACATGATTATTTAAATTTGAGAGAAACTCTAATTTGAAGTTTTTGATTATTTTTATGAATAATTTTAAAATTAAGTTATTAAACACGTTTTACTTTATTATAAACATGTTTGCCTGCCTATAAGCAATCTCAAATACCATCTAATCCCAATGGTAAATAATTCTTAGTTGGGATTACGGTACCTTATGTACCTCCTCAAGTAATCCAAAAGATTTTATAATCACTGTCGTATTTATGAATATTTATTCATTAAGAAATTAACAATTTCCGTATGTTTTTAATGCTTTATCGTCACATTTAAGAATTTATTGGGTATGAATTTAACATTTTTTATATATTTAATGCTTTATCACACATTGCGTGACTTGCGTCTCTCTCTCTCTCATGTTTACATCAATGCTCACTTTGTACACAAATTTTAATAGCATTACATACGCTTATGTTGCCCCGAAGACTAGTCACATGGTTTCTCATATAACGCATATTTTAAATCAGAAATTTGCGAGGTTCCCTGTAGACCATTTTCAGCCCGCTTCGGTACATCGTTAATCAGCTGCTATCAAGTATCGCCTTGTCAAAAGGGTTTATGCAACTAGTTATATCAAACCATGAAAAGCCTTTAAAATCCATCCAAAAGATACCGATATCCTGGAATTGTCACAAGTATTTGAATCCCAAAAGGCGCAGCAAATTCTTTCGGGTTCTACTCTGAGATTTCCAAACCTGACAACTTTTAACTAGATACAAGTGCTAATACCCAGTAAAAATCATTTGTAGCACTGACAAGAATAAACAGATTGGAGAAGAAACCAATACTCGATTGTCTTGGTGAAACCGGGCTATACGTAATTCACAACATTCTTAGCAACTGAACACATCATTTCACAAGAAAAGCATAATGTCAAATCAAGTTTTGACATCATCAGGTAGGCAAGATCTTTAAAACCCAACGCACACAAAGATACATCGATGAAGACAAAAGATACAAAACACAAAGATACGCGCAAGTTCCTCAAGTTTACTGTGGTTAGGCTTATAAATATTTAACCAGCAACCATATAGCAACAACCAGAAGGACAATCCCAATTACTGACAACAGTAGGCACATGCAGGAGCAACCACCCTTGGTGCGTTTATTCAGGATAGCCAGGTTCCTCTGTACTCGCTGTTATTGTAGAAGGTCAAACAGAAATTAGAGCAAGTAAATAAAATAGCACCTAACAGAAGATATCAACTGCAAAAAAATAAAATACACATCAAGAAGAGAATCATAATTAGCAAATACCAATATTTTTTGGAACAACTAATACCAGCAAGTCCTCTTGCGAAAACTAAAATACAATTCCACAAATAACATTTTTTTTTTCAAAGTCAACTATTAGTCTAAGTTTATATTTATATAATAGGAGTAGATGGGATCCAACCTAGTAGGCATGTAACCGGGAAAACCAGCTGAACCGCACCGAATAAGCCGGTTATTTATGAGTTCAGCCGGCCACGGTTCCTTGAATGGAAAAGCCAAAGATTTTCAGTTGGCTCCGGTCTTCTCAGTCACGAGTCAACAACATCTAATCTATTCTCTCTCACAGCCTTTGCAAGGATTTTAATTGATGAGATGAAGAAAAGATTGAAGAATTTAGCGAACAGTTTGAAGGATTGAAACCCTAAACTACGTTTCCAAGTCGGTTCCTCTTCAATTTATACTGAATATCTTAATTTCTCACCTTCAAAACCCTACTTTCAACGTTATAAAATTCAAATCTTTCTTCTTTTCCTTTGTTATTCAGGTGTTTTTCATCCATGGTTGTCCTCACCTATAATTAAAAGTTATCAACAAATAAAATTGGACTACATCAATGTAGTAAAACCTAACCCACTAGGGAGTACAGCAAGAGGGGTCTCAGATCGCCCGCATACACAAACAAAGCATATAAATTTCATTGGCAGTAAAAAAAAATTGTACCATGTAAATTTTCTTCTTCTTCTTCTTCTTCTTTTGAACAAAAAATACGTGAGGGTTACCATTTTGGTCATACATCATACAAACTTGCTAACAAAATGTCTCTTAATAACATGTAGGTAAAGGACTAGGAGGAGCTGACCTGTAGACGGGAATTTGTAACATCCACATGATCGTCCAAGTTATCCTGCATCGTGTCATAGCAAAGCGTATACTTCAATATCATAGTTAATTGCATTAAATAATTGATTACTTAAAAAAAACAAGGAAGAAAAATTTAAAAGAGAATATAAATATATGAACCAATGAACAAAGACACATACAATTAGTCTTGTGTGTAAGTCAAGTTCCTCGTTGACTGCCAGTGCAATATGTTTGGTACTTAATACAGTCTCCTCCAATTTCTCAAGCCCGGCATCTTGTTCTGTGTAAACAACATGCCACAATTAATCAATGACAGGAAAAACCTAAATAACATGAGAAGCAGCAAGGCATTAATTTGGAATAAATTAAAATTACTTGCCTTTCATAATTTGTCGTTGAAGACCAACAACTCCGTAGTTGTCCAATCCAGTTGCTCTGCTCATAGCATCAACAGGCTTACTTTCTGGCCCGAGCAAGCTGTCCCTATTGGCAAAGTTTGACATATTCAACGTGGAAGCCATCTGATTTACTTTTGATCTCAAATTTGCAAGCATGTCCTTGCGGCGATTCATCTCTTTGTCTGTTCTGTGTACAACAAGATTGCAGCATTAATAACAATGTACTATAAAAAGGGTACTCCAATGTTATGTTAGGCTTACAATGAAATATCTCACCATGGATTATTTTCTATTCAAGCTGACATAAGCACTAACAAAACCATCCCATAATTAGTAAAACTTGTTACATTTATTTAATTGAGAAGAAGCACGAAAGTGGTTAACTCAAGAAAATAGATGGTACTACAAAATATTAGTAATGGGCCTGCCAGCCTGGGCATTCCAAACTAATTTTTCTTTTTCATTTTCAAACAGGTTAAGCCACATACAATTTGTACTATGGATAAAAAAATTACCTTACCTCCCTCCCCACTCCCCCAAAAGTCCAAATCCTACTCAACTCTATCCACCAAAAAAAAGGACATTTTTAGAATTTTTTATAAGGAAAATGTGTGAAAGAAAAGGGGTGCGAAAAGAAGGGAAGGAACCATCTGTTTATGATAGAACTGTCTAAAAGAAATTTAATTGAACAAAGTCTTGAGCAATATGGCATCTAAGACTATCAGAATTAGCCATTTCCAGAAACATGGCTTACTCTAAAATTAAGTCTATACATCTACCATAACCTGCCCAATTAGAGGACTAAGGTTGGTCGTACACTCACAAACCATATGACATATCGACAGAAATCAGGCTAATACACAGATATGAAATATAGAGAATCTTCTAAATAATTCTCGTGGCGCGACAAGAGAACATGTGAGATGACAATGTATAGAAAGTAAGAAAATACTTCATATACTATTCCATGATAAGATTTTTCATCAACTCTCCGTAATAGCATGTCCTCCTAAAACAAGAGTGAAAATTTAAATGATAATACTTACAAAGGCTGTTTCCCGGGAAGCTTCGATAGAAGAGACTGTAAGCTATCAAGTCTAGTTCCTAATATCGTAATTTTTCTTCGAATGGCAGATGAATGTCGTTGCGCTTCTGGCCCTGATGGCAACGAACTCCTTTCAGATATCATGCCAGTTATATCATCAGCAAGCTTTACTGCTTCGTTATATTCCCTTGCCCATGAATCTGCAGATGACGCCATTTATCTGAAAGAAAGAGACCAATTATTCTACGGATGAGCCAATTATTGAAAGGGGGAAAATCTATCTTAATTTGGCTATCAGTTAACTGGTACTCCTTTTTCAAAAAATACAACTGGAAACACATATTAAGACCATAATGATAACAGAAGAAAGACTGTACAATCTAAAAGTTCCCAAATAATACTGCTGTCTACTAGAGAAACCTGCTAGCTCAAATTTCATATCAAAGCATTACTTAATGCAACTTGTGTTCCCTGTCACAACATGTTGCAAAAATAAAATCCAGAGACAGATACGATTGATTGGCCTGTGTGAATGGCAAAAATATTTATAAAAGTACGGCGTGGATGGCTCAACCTACAAAGAGTTTGTATTCGGAAATGAAGAGATATGTTGGGAATGTAACCAACAAGCTAAAAAAATTTAAACACGATGCTTCGTATTAACTGTAATCTTATCAAGTAAAAGATATCATGATAACCATGTAAACTCACGAGTACATGATTTAGAACCAAAAACGCACCGAGTACATGTAACTATAATACCATTGCAACATACATCCCTATACACTAATCTTTCCTTGTTTATCTGAAGTTGAGCTTTCCGCAAACATTGTCCGATTTTATCATTACCTAGTTATCCCTACTTTGGAAATCACACGGTGAGAAGACACAAGCCAAACTTGAAATCAATTTGTCTTCCAAATAATTAAATTACATAGGTGCCAGGCTCAGAATTAAACAACACGCGTGCCAACTTCCAGCAAAGAAAAACATAATCTAATCCTCTTATTGCTCAATCGCACAGTATTAACATTTTCAAAGGTCAAGAATATAGCCAACGTCGATAAAAAGAAGTAGAAACTAGCTGATCTGGGGTAAATTTGAAGTAAATTGGGGACTCTATCACAAAAACTAGAATTGCATAGGTGGTACATATAGTATCTTAGATATGCTATAATCAATGAAGGACCCTGATGTGAATAAATAGAAAACACTGCCAATTGTGTTCCTTAAAGTGAAAACAAAGAATAAAAGTGGAAATTTTACCTCTTTGGTTTGAATCAACGATCTGAATTATGACGATCGCAATTGAAACTGGAATTCGAATTGGAATTGATAAGGCGATCGAATGGCTGATTTTGGATGATTTAATAGGGTTGAACGCTATTGACAAGCGATACACGGCGCCACCGTCAACCGGCTAACTTTGTCCGACCTCCTTGTCGTCGTCTTCATCACGCGCATTATATTTATTAATTCCGAATAAAGTTATGATTAGATAGTACAAAACGATAGCGTCTTGCAGATTAGGACCTAGTGAATTAACGCGCGATCCGCTTCGTTGAAACGAGAGCGACTTATTACGGTCAAACCTCATTTTTTTCAGTCCATTGGACGATAAAAAGCTCTTTACTATAATACCCTCCTCTCAATTTCATAAATAAAAAATCTTATTTCAAAACAAACTCACCAATTTAAGTAGGAATTTTAGATTGTAGTGTGGGTTTGTTGGATTAATTATTAATATAATAATTAATTGAATCTAATGCAAATAAATATTTTATTAAAATAATAAATTAAATTATTTAATATAAAATTATTTGAATAAAAAATTGAATACAGTGGAATCATTCGGTTGAGAATATGAACATATAATTACTATACTATTCCATTTTTATTTATATAAATTCTTGTTTATATTGTATTGGAAATCTAATAAAGAATTTGCTTGAAATAATAATCTAAATAATATTGTAAAATTCAAGCTTTAATAAATAAAATTAACGACATTAATTTAGTAATCAATCAACTATTGTTACTCAATTGTAATATTAATTAGTTAACCACGTGATGTGACCTAAAGTAAGCTTAATTTAGCTGGACACTTGTTTAATAAATGAATAAATATATGTTTGATATTAATACAATTAAACCATGCGATATAATAAAGTTTTAATGACTTTAAAAATCTAATTTAGTGAGCAAACTTACGACTAATATTGCTACAACAAACCTGCGCTAAAATTTAATGCAGTGATCTACTTAGTAAGCTAAACTTAATTTAGGGGTATAACGAGTTTGTGTTTTTAATTGTATATATGTGACAGTTGATTTGCAAATGTTATTATTGATGTACTTTTTTTCCTTGTTAAATATTAAGCATTTAATGTAATATATAATTTTTTTCCATTGTTTAATCTTAAGAATAATAAATTATTAATTTAATAGTATGATATGTTAATGAAATTATGATAATAAAATAATAAAATTGATAATATTTCTGTCATTTTATATCAATATAATTAAAACTTTTTTGTGTGTGCGTGTGTGATATAGATAACTATTTTTGTAGAACAAATACTATATGTTAGCATCTGGGCAAATGCAATGCTTTTGAAAATACAAAAGTTTCATAATGTGTATATATATATATATATATATATATGTGTGTGTGTGTGTGTGTGTGTATATATTTATTTATTTTAAATTACATAAAAAATTAAGTAAATATATTTCTATAGTTAACAACTTGCACGAACATGGTTTCATATAATAATCAATTTCTGATAATCACGAGTGAAATAATTATGCAAAGTAGTTTATAATAAGGGAAATACATTTTATACAATATTAAATTATAAATAATTAAATGTTCACCCTTTGTAGGGAAAAAAATAAATTAAAATTATCAATTAAAACATATTGGTCTTTAACATTACAATTACAACTTATAAACCAATAAAATAAATTGCATTTTTTTTTGTATATATATGAGTCATGTTGTTTGACAGCTTTTTATAATGTTCAACCTACATTACATTTCAGTATGTGAACTCTAAATATAATTTTTAAAAGTAATATTAAAATAATAAGTAAGGATATTGAATACAAGTGATTTAATAATTTTATATTGTATAATAATAATAATAATAATAATAATAATAATAATAATAATAATAATAATAATAATTTATACAAATAAAAACTTTATTATGTTTAAAATGGTATACTTTAAAAAAGGTTACATATAAGAATTTTATTATAAATTAATTATACTGTTTTATGACATACTTATCAATTATAAATTAATTTAAAATTTTATCAAACAAAATGACAATTAACAATTTCAGTATCTCATTAATTGTATTGAAGATAATAGTATCATATTATTGATTGATCATTGTATTAATCACAGTGGCTGGTAATGTGACAATCACACAATCATGTAATTCCATAACCAAATGTGAGAGGGAGAATGAAAATCCAACGAAATATTTAAGCGGCTGCAGCGCGAAGTCATCGAGACAGAGACATAAACTGAGCAGATAGAAAGAACAAAAAGAAGTGAACGACACTGCTACTACTACTAGAGTAGCATAACGGCCGCTCTTAACTCAAGTTGGAGTTCCAAATCTGATTTTTCCCCTTGTTTGCGATCACTAATCTCGAGGGATAGTGATTTTAAGAGAGAGAGAGAGTGAAGGGTTTGGGGGAGAATGTCAGACCTAGACAGGCAAATAGAGCAGCTGAAGAACTGCGAGCCTCTCAAGGAGTCGGAGGTCAAGTCTCTTTGTCTCAAAGCCATGGAAATCCTCGTTGAAGAGAGCAACGTTCAAAGGGTGGATGCACCTGTCACTGTAATTCACCTATACACCCCCTTTTCCCTAATTTTATTCTTAATTTGTATTCACTGTTTTTCTTCAATATTGGATTAGTTCCATTAATATTCTGTATATTTGAATTTATGTATGTTATCCACGTTGAATGTTCAAAGGGTTTATTGGTCTTGATTTTTAGGTTATTGGATCGATCTAGGTTTAAGTATTAATTCTGGAGATGTCCTTACAATTGGGGTTTGCATAAATTTGTTTTGCTTATACGTTAGTATCTAACTTTTGACCCCTATTTCCTTTATCTCTTTGAGGTCTCACGCCAATTGGGTAGTGTAGGTACAGAGAGTATTTCCTTGACAGATATGCCTTATTCATAAATACAATAAACTGCAAATTTGGCGGTAGTTAATCTAGTTTAAAGGAGTGATTTATGAGTAGGAATCTGAAGGAGCAACTGTTTTCATTGAATAATCCAATACCATTGACATAATCTGATAGTTAATTTATTTCTGTCGGTTTGTTGTTGCCAGTTGTTTCTTTTAAAGGTGCATATTGTCTACCGTACATGCCCTTTAATTTTGTTTAGATGATTATATGCTTAAAAACAATATTCAGTATATTTTCTTAAGCCAGCACCCAAAATTTAACTTCTGAATGATTATAATTGTCTTTAAAAAGGAAAGGCTGACTTTGTTCATTTTACCTCTATTTTTATTTTCTGCTCCGTTAAGTTTCCTCAAATTTTTGAAGTTTCAAACATAACCCAACTATCCAAAGCTTGTCAAATGCATGTGCAAATGTGTCCAAGGATCTCTAGCATCTTATGATCTTATATTCTTATCCATTTTCAGCTCAAATTTCCTTATTCATTGAAGCAGCTGGTTGATCCTGCTATCTTTGATTCACATGCAATGAGATGACAAAGATTGATTATTTCCAGTCTGCTTGTGTCAAAAAGTGTAAATATAATTTCACTCATCAGCCCCTTCTTTTCTATTTCTTTTGTGTTTCTTTTAAATTAGTTGTGGAACATGAAGGATCATCTCTATCTGATCCATGCTTCAATGATCAGAAACCGAAATTTTAGTTGAAAGTTGCTACCATTTAGCTTGTTTTGATAGTTTATATTTTGTATATTGTGGGTTGGTCTGTCAATTATATTAGGCTGAGCCACCGAGGCATTTTAATATTCTACAGCCTCTGCCACTAAGCCCCAATTAAATTTTGATAACCCTTATACCGTAAATCTGGTTCCCAAAAAGATCTACTTAGTGTCTGGCAATACTTCACGTGATGAATTTATGCCATTGTACTATAAGTGTTGGCAAAATTTTAAATTCTGCACATTGATTTGCTTCTGGACCTTTTTATTTTTATAGATATGTGGTGACATCCATGGGCAGTTTTATGACATGAAAGAGCTTTTCAAAGTGGGTGGTGATTGCCCAAAAACCAATTACTTGTTTCTTGGAGATTTTGTTGACAGAGGATTTTATTCAGTTGAGACATTTCTACTTCTACTTGCCCTAAAGGTAATATTCATGTTTATTTATAGACACACACAATCAAAACTCATGTCTTTGTTTTTTTCAATTTTGGTATTGTCATATATGCCTTTCTGCACTTCCAGAGTGGATAATTGAATTGAAAGTAGAACTTTCGAGTCAAGATGTTGTAGGGCTGCAAATGTTTCTGTTTAAATAATTCATGAAACTTTAAAAAATGAGGCAGAGTATGTAAGAAACTTCTGTGGTTTTGTTTTATAATTATTTTTGAGTCCTGTTGAAAGAACTTCTGAGTTAAAAGAAAACCTCTGCAGGTAACAAAGATTTATCACCTAACATCTATTCTGCTGTCATGATGTTTATTTTTGATAAACAAAACTGAGTTTTGAAGGTGCCAAAAGCAAGGGAAGTAACCCATGTGCACGACATGTACGGAAAACCTTTTCTTATTTTCATCCCGATAAATATTATCTCAAGAGGGTCTCTCTACCTTCACTATGAAAACAATTTCAGCTTGGTAAGTAATCATGTATTAAAAGGCACCAATAACAGTGATTGGTTTGCCCAAAGTTACTAGATATTCTCATTAACCTAGTGAATCGTATATTGGTACTTGCATATTTAAACAGAGTACTCGTACATATCAATACTCAAACGAACCGAACAAGTTATTTGTTGTTTAACCTATAATTACACAAATATTGATATTATAACTTAGTATGCTCAAACATTACATTTTTACTAAAATATTTATAAAACAATCAGCTTGTTGATTAAACTAAAAATCTTCTATAAAATATAGGTTAATTACATTTAGATTCTAAGAGGATTTTTAACTATAAGAACTTATATAAATATACTCTAGTATATTGCGTTTTAGTTATGTAGCGTACTGTGAACTCGTATTCGTACCGTGTACTGAAACAAACCACGTTTTAGGTAACATTGGGTTTGCCTTTACATATTGGAGTTTTGAACTTTTTCAAACTATTGGAGATTTATACGGAGGTTATATTTCAGTGGATTTTACTGTGGCTCGATGTGATAAAGTTTGTATCAAAATAAAAGCAGGTTCTACTTTGCCTCATGCGATATTGGTCTTTGATGGAGAACTTTGTTTTAGAGTGAGAGGAGAGACCATCTTTAGTCTGTTTGCTGCCTGTTGACTTTGACAAGCGTAATCTTTGGTTGATGTCTCGCGGTTTTCTCAAGGGATTAGATCTATGATTGACAGCTACAACAAATTGGGTAATAATAAAACCTGGGAGTTGGTGGAAAAGAAGAATGCGATGAGAGGTGTTTTGAGAGCATCTACGAGTCGAGAGTGGTTAATGGGCATTAGAATTATAGGTCACAAAATCCTCAATCTTGGAGGTTTTAGAATTTTCTGAAGCGTAATTCTTATCAAACCAAAGTTAAACATCATAATAGTGTTTCAAGTGGGACTCGAGGTTATTTTTTAATCGATTGGCACCTTAGAATAGAGGTAGAGATGCTACTTCGATAATAAGAGGTTCTATTTTTTGAAAATTCAAGAAGGGTTTCTTTCAACCTTCAGACTAAGAGCAATCCACATGCTTCATCTAATAAATTATCTTCAGTGGTGGTTGTGCTTGTGGTCTCAAGTTCTATTGAGCAGAAAAGTCAGACGTAATTTTGCAGTCTTTGTTCCAAGAAGAAAATAAGGTCGTTCTAACACAGGTTCCTTGAAACAGATTCCAAAATTTGCTTTTTGTAGCTCTCAAAGTAAGTTCAAAGTGGGTGAGTTTAGCAATGTGCGAGTAATTTTGGGGACTTGAATGGGACAAGGATAGTGGTTGAGACGGCTATTAGGAAGGGGGACATGATAGGTCAGGTGTTGAATGGGCAGAGTATGACTAATAATTTTGGTACAACGAAATTAGCAAATCAGTCGGGTCTTTAGTTGTTGAAAGCAATCTTAATCAACCATCCATCAGTTCCATTCGATCTGAAGTCCGATAATCCTTTATCTAAAGTTTATGACTCAGTCAAAGAAGCCTTGTTTATTATTGTAAAGACTTTGGAAGGATTGGAGGGTAGTCCATTGGAGGGAGTGAGCTAAAAGTTCTGATGAGGTATCTTTTTGGCCTAGTGATGAGGAAGGGGACAATGAGTTGTTAATTGAACAAATTAGGGAGGAGAATGCAGATCAGTCTAATTGATACGTACATTGCTCTATCTAAAACTAATTTATTTGATCAAAATTCTGTTAATTTTATTGTGGGTGTGACTAGGAAGGAAAATATTGAGCATATATCACCATTACAAGGTGTTAAAGATCTTATGAGGCCTATTAGCCCAAACCAATCACAAGGAGAGATAACTAAGATTGTGGATAATACTTCAAATTGCCATAGTTCACAGGATGTCCTTGCTCTTTCTTGGGCCCCTTTCGATCATTAATCTTTACAAACTTCTCTTGTAAATGTTATTAATGAGTTTTCTCTATTTAAGAATTCTGATGTTGTGGTTGATATTTTGCCAAGATTAGATAACGAACCTGAGAGGGATGGAGTGGTATTTTACCTACTCCAACGGAGGAAGTACAACATCTCTTCCATATAAGGAAGTATTCTTGAAGCCCCGAGGGGAGGTGAAAAACAATTGGGATCTTCAAGACTTGTTATAAAAGTTGGGTTTTAGGTTGGTTAATTTTAAGGAGTGAGGAGATGAGGGTTGAGGTGTCTCCTTCTCTGAGTAAGAAAAAACAAAAGAAGACTCTTTTGGAGATGAGGCGACTCTATACATCGAGTAATTATGAGGGGGGGGGGGGGGGGGGGGGAGCGCAAGAACAAGACTATCCGAGAAGTGATTTTTAAGGCAACCCTGATGTTGTCTTCATTCAGGAATCTAAGTTAGAGGTAGTTGATAAGTGTATTGTATTGTTAGGAGGATTTGAGAATCTATACATAAGGACTGGGCATTTTTTCTTTCTGTGGGAACTTCAGGTGCTATTATTATCTTGTGGGATGTTAGAATTGCTTTGTAGGTCCAAATTTTATAAGGTTCTTACATTTTATCTGTCTAGTTAAACTTTCATGTCCATGGTGTGTGGTGGGTCACTTCAGTTTATGGTCCTAATAAACCTAGGGAACATTTAGCCTTTTGGGAGGAGTTGATAGATGTTACAGGTCTTTGTAGTCTGAGGTGGTGCTTAGGTGGGGATTTTAATGTCATTCGTTTGTTGCAGAAGAAGTTGGGAGGTTTTAAGGTCACTATTAGTACGAGGGGGTTCAATATTTTTATTAGGGATTGTGGTTTGAGGGATATTGCGTTATCTAATGCTCAATTTACTAGGTCTAGATATGAGGGGCAATGAATATCTACGTGCGTCGACATGTTTTTGTTTAGCAATGATTAGGAGGGTGAATTTATTAATCAGGTTCAGGAGGTGCTTCCTAGGATTGCTTGAGATCATTTTCTTGTGGTTTTTGAATCTAATCCAATCAGGTGGGGGCCTACTCTTTTTTGCTTTGAGAATGTGGCTTTCTCACACTAATTTTAAAGGGCTGATTAAGGAGTGGTGGGATGAGTGCCATTTTGAGGGTTGCTTGAGATTTGTATTTATGAAGAAGTTGATAGCCATCAAAGTTAGGTTGAAGGAATGGAATAAAGAGATTTTTAAAGACTTAAAGATATGGAAAGCTACGCTAGTGGGAGAGGTGAGAGACATTGACAGGTTAGAAGAAGACGATCTTTTATTTGGAGATTTGGTTAGTAGGAAGGTAGTGCTTAGGGAGGAGTTCGAGAAATTAGTTATGTAGGAAGAAGTTTGTTGGAGACAGAATGTAACACCCCCTTCACGAATAGGAAAGGGAGATCATTTGCAAAGTACAACAAATATAAAATTTTAATACGCAAAACAGAATAGAAAACTATGGTCGACCCATATGTATTATGAACAATCATATCAAATGGTCAAAGTACACATCCAGAGAATACAAAAAGGATACGTCGTTGACTGATCACACTATCACGAAAGGTGTCATGCCAAAATGACATGTTTGTGGTACCCCCACATGTGGTTATTGCTCAGGTATATCCTATCGCTTCTTCTACCAAAGATATAGCGTCACAACACATACAACACTAGTAAAAAAGGTTTTAAATGTACATATCAAATCAAATCATAAACAACATATCTCCAAAGTAATGTAACATGTATCGCTCTATAAATATCAACAAAGTTCTATGCACGAAGAACAAATTCAAAGGAGGACAAAATATGAAATTTGGAACATCTAGACCAAAACGGATGAAATTAAGATTTTGGCTAGAAATGAAACAACTAAGTGAGTTCCAAGTTCTGAATGGTTAGCAAAAAAATAACAATTCAACTCAATGTGAGCATCGCTGAAGAACTACAGAATTTGTACAAATTATAATAGAAGAAAATGAGTTCAAATTACAAAATAAAGTTAAGGTATCAAAGATTAAATTTCTATTCAAGAGTGCCACAAAAAATATAAGAAAAGGGTTACAAATGAGGAGATATCACGAGATATAGATAATACAACAATAATCAAATGAGCTAAGTACGAAATGTGTACCTAATAATCAAATTAACTTATAACACACTCCATAAAATCTTAACCTCAAATGTCAACGATATCAAATATGAAATTTTATTCACCACCTAAACATATTTACTGCAAATTAAGTATTCAATCTAAACTAACAATTTCAAAACACTTTTTAATCTATTCAATGTGCCTTTAATTATTCGTCTTAGATCATTATTATTACTTCAAAGCATAAAAATTAATAATAAAATTTGAGAAATCTTAATGACCCCAACATGACAGTACTCTTAAGCCCTCAGTCCACTATTTTGGTCATATCAATCTTATTTTAAATTCAGCCACATAAACAGCAAAAGACTATTGAACGCTCTTTCCCCTCAAAATAGCTATGATTTTCTCCCTCCAAATGCAATGAGGCACCATATCCTAGTGGCTTTTAACAGCTTTTAGGAACCTTACTCCCCTCCAAACTTCCAACAAATCTCGAACCGATTTAGGCATCACTCAAGGCACACAAGTATCCAAGATAGTGAGCATAAATAATTAACAAGGTTGTGATGTGACAGCAGATGGTCTGTTGATTCCCAGTCTCTCTTACACATAGCATTCATTGGCCACACACTTATCCCTTCTCCGAAAAGGCTCCTGTGTCAAGATAGCACTCAGGGAAGCAGTCCACGAGAAAAGGCTACCTCACTGGAGCCCCCACACCATATGCTTTTCCACAGATACAACCAGTCAACCACCCTGATCCTGTAGTACTGCATAATACTGGGTGAATCTTTCTCCAAAGATTTGTTAGTTTCAAATGCTTTGGCACATACAATCTAATTAGGTCTTATAAAATATTTGATCTGAAAATACTCTTATGAAATAATGGAAAATGAATTCACCAAATTTAATTTAGATTATAGTGTCTCAGTCCCTATGAATTAAATTTATACTTCTATCAGAGTGCATTAAACCTCTGAAAATGCAATTTGCAACATATAAAGGTATTAGATGCCATACACATTGGTGGGTTGCAGGTCGCAATAAGCAAGAAGTATAGCAATAAATCAGATCATTATATAAATGTTGCAAAGCCATTGTGTGGGTCAAAGAGACTGCTGCAATTAGTTTCTTTGTCTTACAAATTCCAGTTTGCCCAATTCTTTCAACTTGAAGGTGTAAGATTGCAATGATTAGTAGGAGTGTGCAAAGTTCCTTAATTTAGTGTAATTTTTGTTTCAAATGCGTCCTTTTTGTTATGGCTGTTCCATCTAAAGGATCGTGTACAATCAGGTCAGATATCCAGACCGGATAACACTAATTAGGGGAAATCATGAGAGCCGACAGATCACTCAGGTTCAGTCTAATGCTTTGAATGTCTTATATAAGTTTCTTTGTTGTTTTAGAACTTATTGGCTGTTCTCTCTGCCAGGTATATGGATTTTATGATGAGTGCCTGCGGAAGTATGGCTCCGTCAATGTTTGGAGATATTGCACCGACATATTCGATTACTTGAGGTCTGCTACATGGTACCTGTCTGATGAAGTACAATAATAGATAGTGGTATAAATAAGCCAGTCATTGTAGGATATTATTATGATTCTTTTTCCAACAAAAAATACAATTCAAATGTACTAGCTAGTTACCTAATTATTCTTCATCTTTTGGATGTTGAGAATCCAAGAGTTAAGACACTTGTTTACGTTCTTATCAAAAAAGAAAAACTGAATAGAAGAAACTATTAATTGTGCAATTATTGATCAGATCATACTTGAGTTATATGAACATTTTTTTGACCTCACCGTCTATATATATATGTGTGTGTGTGTGTGGCGTGTGTGTGTTTGACTCTGTGTGTCTATATCCATGTCATAACAAGAAAGAAATGCCTTTTCTTGGTTCCTTGCTGCAGACTTAGTTTTGCTCATAGTTATCTAATATTCTTATAATAGGTTTATACAATGATAAGCAGGCTGTATTGTATTTTGCAGATGCCAAGGCCTAGTATGCCTTTCTTTTTGCATAATCATTATGCTTTTGTCCCCCCTATATATCATGGAGTCAACAGGTGCCGACATTCCCCCCCCCCCCCCCCCCCTCCCCTCCCCTCCCCCAAATTCATGAAGGTCTTCTGTCTTTAATTGTAAGACTAGTATAGACTTGCTTTGGACAAAACTGAGGAAGATGATTGAAGTTGGTCTATTGCTTGACCTCTTTTTAGTTAAATTATAACTCTATAAAATGGATCTGGAAGAGTTCACGAGTCATTACTGCATGCCTGGGATGTACTTAGTTCAGGCTCACTTTGTTAAGTTTTCACTTAAACTTATAAAATTCTAATCCTGTTCCTCTACAATCTACAGTCTGTCAGCTCTCATTGAGAACAAGATATTTTCTGTTCATGGTGGTCTATCTCCTACCATTACAACATTAGATCAGGTTTAAGAACTCATCTTGTGATGTTCGTTTGATGCTCTTAAACATTATAGGATATTAACATGAGCCACTTGGCAGATTCGAACAATTGATAGGAAGCAAGAAGTACCCCATGATGGTGGCATGTGTGACCTACTATGGTCAGATCCGGAAGATATTGTGGACGGCTGGGGTTTGAGTCCCCGTGGTGCTGGTTTCCTCTTTGGTGGCAGTGTTGTTACTTCTTTTAACCACTCAAATAACATAGATTATATATGTCGTGCCCATCAATTGGTAATGGAAGGTTTTAAATGGATGTTCAATAACCAGATAGTTACGGTCTGGTCGGCTCCTAATTACTGTTACAGGTAACTTTGTAACTTCTACAATTTTCCTTTTTTTGTTTATATGATAATCAAATTCTTTATTCATTCTTCGATGTGTTGCAGGTGTGGTAATGTAGCCGCTATTCTTGAGTTGGATGAGAATCTCAATAAGCAATTCCGTGTATTTGAAGCAGCTCCACAGGTTTGTGCATAAACATTTGGTTGTAATTCATGATGTATACTTGTCTTTGGATCAACTTGAGCAACTGCAAACGTGGCATGAAATATAATGCTTGACAACCCATTGCTATGAGCATATTACTTGTCAGGTCAGGCAGATGTTCCTTCATTTAGTGGATGCAGAGAAAATTTTGTTAATGTTACTGTTTAATTGACTTGGCGATGGGACCATTCATACTCTCAGAAAGAATAGGTGGTTGAATTCATAATTTTTGTGGTGTTACCTGTTGATGGTATAGGATTTGAACTTCTACTGCATTACGCACCAGTTAAAATTTCTGGTATCACGGTTGCAGTTTTTTCAGCCAACCATTAATGAAGTGATTTCTTTGTCCCCACATATAGTTGAGTCAAGGCATCAATTTAAAGCTGCATTCTGCACTTTCTATACGAACTTCTGTTATCCAATTATTTCACACCGTGCATTATAATTGTGAAATGCAGGAATCAAGAGGGGCTCCTGCCAAAAAGCCAGCACCAGATTATTTTCTGTGAGTTATTTTCAGATATGGTTGAATTGTTTGTGGCATAATAACTATAGTCTGAAGATGATATTGTGTGATACCAAAGGATTGATGGGGGACTTCTCAGTGATAGACACGCCAACGTCTGGAGTGGCATTATTGTGTTCTTGATCAGCAGTGTATATTTGTGGAGCACTTTTCCTTTGCCCCCGAAATTATTTTTTTTAACAAATGTTTTCGTAATTGTCACTTTTACTAGTTGTGTGTGTTTACTATAGCACTATGCTGTGTGCCAATTAATCTTCAATAGAGAGTTTATATAGGAGAGCGTTACTCCTTAAATGTGGGAGTAGGAGTAGCAAATTTTGACGTATAAACAAACGTTAAGAAGATTTATTGAGAACATAGTCTACTTGTACACATGATATTGTTGTCTCTCGCCTAGACATGAAGAACTTTGACGTTATTTTAGCCAGCCATTCTTAATAAGAATTTTGTTTGCTCAAAGCCCGAGGGTACTTTTTACTACTAGTAGTAAAACAGAAACCTTATGTTAGGAATATATACTACTGCGTGGTGAATTAGATTTGATCAATATCTTCCTCCACAAACTCGAGTTAGAAACATCTTTCACATTGTCTCGATGGCAGCGATGCCCTCGTAATTAATCCTGGTGGTATCCTGAAGTTGACGTAGGCCTGCAAAACCCTGGCTTTGTCAGCTTGTCGTCTGATGAGGATGAAGTCACCGGCGTTAATCCAGACCTTGTGCAACTTGCCGCGTATGTGGCAGATCTAGGTGCTTGGTCAGCGGCCGTTGCCAGAGCATGCGCTTTGCTGAACCTGAGCGTACTTACTCTTGGCCGTCCTCTTTGAAATAATCAGTTTTCACTTCCCGTCGTCCGCCACATTCTTTCCCCGCTTCCGATTCTTGCCTCCTTTTCCCTTGTTCTTGGATCGACATGCCTATAAACTTAATTACAACAAAACTATAACTACAAATCCCCAACCCTAGCTAATTCATATATATATATATATTTATCAATCAAAATTTAAGCACAGGCGTGCCCCCTCGAGTTATTATAATTGCTTCCCAACATAACCGCCCATTCTTTAATCAAAGCTATATTTCTTTTGGCTTCAAATTATAAGATTATTGTTAAAGAATTTATATTAATAATTTTAAATTTTAAAAATATCTCAAACTAATTTTAAAAAATTAATAATAAACTTAAATTTTAGAACAGAAGATTACTAATTTATTTTAGAGTCTTGCTATATTGTTAACAAATTTATGTGACCATAAATAATGTCTCATATGTATATATTGGATAGGTAAGAATTAAGAATATGTCTATTCTAATTTATTATATCTTATTGCTTAGATAATGTTATATTTTTTTTTGTCCATAATTATTTAAATAATTGGATAAAATTTTGTCTTTTGGACAATTATATCCTTACCAACAATAATAAAGAGATCATATTTTTGATAGTGTAAGTATAGATAAATAGAAATAGGATATACCGATCATTTTAAAAAAGAATAAAGGTTAATTTTGTCTGTAAATTTTTAATCTAAAATAATAAAGATTATAATACCTGATTGGATGTGGTATTAAATAATATCTCATTCTAAGTCATTTTGTTGTGAATATATGTGTATATCCAAATTCACACCCAAAGGCACGCTCAAGGATAAAAATAGTATATAAAGTAGAAAGAGGAGATAAATACTTTTACTACTATTTTACCTTTGAATGTATTTCTGGGTGTAGAATTGAGAACTAATAATTTCAAGTCCAAATTTTAAAACAAACAAAAGACTTGAAATTAATAGTTCAATCCTAGGTGTTATCAGGACCGGCCCTATAGCATAAAAAAAAAATAAAAAACTTAGGCTTTAGGCCCCATTTAAAAGGAATGCCCCAATTTTTTTAACACTATAAATAACTCATATAAAAATGCTTTATAAAAATATAAGCCCAATCAATCTTTTAGGACCCATAGTCCAATCCAAATATTAAATGCCTAAAAAAAATTAACAATATAAAAAAAAGTCTATTTTAAATAAAAAAAATTAATACTCATTCCGTCCCAAAATAAAAGTCTTCCATTGACTTTTATAGTCAAATTGATCTTTTTTAAAATTAACAATTAAACATATATATTTAGATTTTTAAAAAAGTAAACATTAAGATTAGTACTAAGTTTTATGTAGTTTATAATGTTTATAGGCTTTTTACATGTATATTAAATAATAATAAGATATATTGATTTAAAAAATGGTCAATTTGACTATAAAAATCAATGGAAGACGTACCAAACATAAAATGTCTTATTTAGAAGTATCGTTTTAAGCTTCAAATTGTCTTGAACCACTCCTAGGTATTATCCTTCCAACAAACATGACCTTAGAATTATATGTTGGTCGCAATTTAATTTTGTTATAAATTTATCGACATATAAATTATTTTTATTTATTTTATTCATTCCTTTAATAATACTAAAAGCAGAGTATTGCTGCTACAATATTTTTATTTTGTTGAAATTGCGTTAAACATATTATTATGGCAGACACTTATTCTTAAATTTCAATATCAAAATATAAGATACTGTATGGATAATATACTGTGCTCCCTCTCTCTCTCTCTCTGTGGGTGTGTATTATTTTAATGATATGTTTTAATGGTTATATATATATGATGTGATAAAAAATAGTAATTGCAAGTGCACAACGTCAACTTGAAGAACGAGCAAGTACAGGTCGAATCACGGAAACTAAATTAATTTCAATGTTCCTTTAATTTATATTCCAAAAAAATTAGAAATAAAAAGTGGTGGAGATGATTGATTAACTAAATAATGCAAATTAAAAATTAATAACGAAAAATAATAATGAGAAGAACTACCTAAGAATCCGAATCCATTAAATACTAACATAATAATTAAATTTTTCTTTTTCTTAATTAATTCCTAATTATTTTTCCTTCCCTTAAAAATAGTGATTCATATAATTAATATGGGCAAGCATAGATTATGAAAATTTAAGGATTAACTATAACTCATCAAAACTTCATTGAGCAAGCATGAATTATGAAAAACTTATATCTTAACAATAACCTATCAAAACCTCGCAATTAATTTAGAACCAAAACGAATTATGCGCGAAAGTAAAATTGAAGAAATAAACAATTAGACATTAATATCGGAACGGAAAGAATATAATATTATGCAATACTTAATTTCATCTTCATCCTAGATATTAGAATTTTAGCTATCCATAGAATTAAAAATCAAACACATAATAACAATTGCATGAAATAAATTAAAACTAATAGAATAATAATAAAAAGAAACTTTATTAAACTAATGAACAATTGTTATAAAAGCAGCAAAACAACTCTATGCTCCTACTCCTAGAAGAAGAATAAGAAAATAAATTATTCCCTACTCTCTAAAATAAGACTCCTATTTATAGAGAAAATAAATTGAACCCTAATCTAATTTGGAATAGCTTGGACTCTTCTTTCCTTATTGACTTCAACTTTTACATGGTATCCAACTCTTTATTGGAGTCCAAATAAAAATTAACGTACAAGCTTCTAAAACTCCTTTTCCAACTCAACTTCAATTATTTATCTATTTCCTGCAAAACAAAATAAAATGTATTAATTAAATTAAATAAACATATTAAATAATAAAAATGAGAATATTAAAATACATAATTATGTGTCTATCAAATACCCCCATACCTAGCTTTTACTCGTCCTCGTGTAAAACAAAAAAAAAAAAAAAAAAAAATTCTAAACTACATCATTTTCGTAGGAAACACGATTGCACTTAGTATGTGCAACAAGCCTTTAAACCTCAAGGTTAACTCAAGTGGACGAGTTGTGTTTCGTGAGGGTTTGCAGTGAATATACCCACAAAATTCAAGATTCAAAATAAAAATCTTTTTGAATTTAACCAATTATGAAATCGAAAGAAAACTTATAAGTATTCATGTGCATTACACATAAATAAGATCAAATTCAAAATCACACTTTCACCTTATCAAAAATATTCCATCTTCATTCTAAATACCATCATTTATAAAATTAATTCCATGTGTATGAATGCATGTGTATGTTATGTAACTCTTAGTAGGGACTTTTAATATGAAAATCAAGTAAACTCAATTTTTTTTTTTTTTTTTTCATTATTGACTTGTGCAATGTCTATTTTTCTTAGGCTTTTCAGAATTACCCATGTAACGAGCGTTTGACCAATGACTCCCAAATTAGTTGACTTTAGGACACTAGGTGTAAAAATACCCCTAAAGGCTTACTAACTCGAGTAACAAAGCCCACAAAAATCAGACTAGTCAAACTGCTTATATCTATCATACTTTTCAGACTTGATTTTTCTTTTATTCAATGGATATTGAAGCAGTATTTATTATTTTTTAATTTTTTTTTCTTATAACGGGTGCATTTTACGCTTTATCTCGTTGATTCTTTTTTCTTTTTTTATTTACCACGAGTGCGTTTTACGCTCCATCTCGTTGCATTATTATTTTTTATTTCTAATTTTTTTCTTGAAATTACTTGACTCATAATTTATACCCCACAACTAAGAATTAGTGCGAACATTAAGTGCAAAAATACGTATGAATTTTAATTTTATTCAAGATGACATTTCAAACTAGGACTTTGTATCTTATCAAAACTCTTTATTGGAGTCCAAATAAAAATCAACTTGCAAGCTTCTAGAACTCCTTTTTCAACTCAACTTCAATTATTTATCTATTTCCTGCAAAACAAATAAAATGTATTAATTAAATTAAATAAATATATTAAATAATAAAAATGAGAATATTAAAATACATAATTATGTGTCTATTATATATATATATATATATATATATATATATATATATATATTGTACATGCAGTTGTATATATTTATAAATTATTATTTTTAATAATATTATTATATTGTATTGATAATTAAGTATATAAAAGAAAGTAACAAATGATTACTCGCAAGCATGTAAAACTTGCGGATATTTTGAACTCGACCCACCCTAAAATGATGGTCAAAAGAAGGATTATGATATGTTGAGTTAGTGGTTAATTACGGTACAAATATATTTTAAGAACTGGAATTATATATCTTCGATCATAACCCAACACTGCAGTAGACGACCGGGGGATGATACATGCATAGCTAGTAGAGTTTCTGAAGGACTCACAACTGACAATAAACTCGATCGACGCCAAGAAGATTAATTAAGTTGGGGCCAAGTAATTAGTTGAGCTTTAATTTTCTACATAAAACAGTTAAATAAAGGGATAATTACACATCTGTTACATGAAGTTTCATATCTTTCATGAAATAACCCCCAATGTAATTGGGCTTATAAATCACTACATCAAGTACCGAATTGCATACAATTTAGCCCCCAAAATTCAATTCCGGCCAAAATTAGCCGGAAAACCCGACCCGCCCATGAATCCGAATGGGTCAGTAGTATTTTATACCATTTGACTGTATACACTCTAATTTTGACTTTTTTTTTTTTATAAAAAAAATAGCTACAATACGAATGGTCAAATGGGTCGGTACATATTCATCATTTTCACCAAGCTTTTCCTTCACTTTCTCTTTTCATCTCCTTTTCACCTTTGTCGGATTAATTCGTGCGACTGAGGAAGAATATCCCAACAAAATCAACTTTGTAGCCATGTGAGACTTGAGATTGTCAGTGTTGGATCACTTTGGAAGCTTATTATATGGAGGTATGTTGTATATTTTCTTTGTTTAATATAGTCTAGGGCTTTGTGTGAACAACTTCACATCTTGTTTTATATGTAAAGTGTATTTTAATGGTGTGTTCATTGACAATCCCACAATAATTGTCTATTTGTGAATTATAGTGTCATTTAATATATATATATATATATATATATATATATATATATATATATATATATATATATATTACACATTAACACACACCCAGACACACACACATACACAAAGTCATGGGTACTTTGTTTTTGTCAAGTATCATGAACTTTGTAATTTTGTTAGTCTATAATCACTGTGTCTTGTTTGTATTCAGAACCCACCGAAGAAGATACTGTGTTTACAATAAAAATGTTATATGGTGGAATATTCAGTACAACTAGCTATCGTAATGGGAAGTTCAGATATTTTGATTATGTTGAATGGAAAGAGATGAGTCTGTTGGAGTTGCGTAAAATAGGGATGGAGTTGGGGTTTGCAGGTGATGTGAAATTTTTTTATTATATACCTAATGAAGGTTTTAGGGAGTTGATAAACAATGAGGCAGTGCAAGTTATTAAGCCTTTTATCCGTCAAGGAGTGGATTTGGAAATTGTTTTGAATGTTGAAGACCTACTTGGAAGTCATTGGATAACTATTGATAAACTTATACATCAAGCTGCTAAGGATATTAGTGATACTGATTCTGATGATTCTCATTTTGAACCAGTTGATGATAGTGGATATGAAGAAGATGATGTGGAGTTTGACAATTATGTTGATCCTGACATTGAGTGGGTTGAGAAACAAACAAATTCAAAAGGCTCAAAAACAGATCACAAAGAAGGAATGCCAACTAATATTGAATTTGATGATGAAGTGGATCTGTTGACTGATGACTTCCCTCCTCTTATTATAACTGAAAATGATCAAACCCCAACTTGGCCTATGTTTGATCTAAATACTCAAATGAGTGACCCACAGTTTGAAGAATGAATGCTCTTTAGGGATAACAAAATCTTCAAGAAAGCTGTGGTAGCACACTCTGTGAAGCATGACAAACTACTGCATAATTATAGGAATGAATGTGACAAAGTGGGCTTTACATGCAAAGCTGAGTCATGTGAGTGGAAAATATATGCTTCTAAGATGCAAAAGGAAGATACATTGCAAGTAAAAATATACCCTATAAAAAAGCACACATGTGGTAGGCAGTTCACGATCCCTAGTGTGACTTCAAGATGGCTAGCAGAGAGGTATATAAATGATTTCAAAATGAATCCTAAAATGCCTGCACTTATATTTTGTGAACAAGTATGGAATGACTACACTATAAAAATAACTGAGGCTCAAGCCTATAGGGCAAGGAAAATAGCAGT
The DNA here is from genome assembly GCA_947179155.2 of Hedera helix. NCBI lineage: Eukaryota > Viridiplantae > Streptophyta > Magnoliopsida > Apiales > Araliaceae > Hedera > Hedera helix. The sequence continues at coordinate 43,857,055 of OX359283.1, read as the reverse complement.
GGCATCCATTGATGGTGATTTAAGAGAGCAATACAACAAGTTGTGGCACTACCAAGCTGAATTAAGAAGGCTGAATCCTAGTTCGACAGTTGAGATCAAATGTGAAGCTAGTTCATTGGTAAAAGGTAAACCTGTGTTCCAAAGATTTTATTGTTGTTTAGGTGGGCTCAAGGGAGGCTTCAAACATTGTAGACCAGTCATTGGGCTGGATGGTACACATTTGAAAATCACAAATGGTGTAGTTTTATTGAATGCAGTAGGCATTGATGGAAACAACAATTTCTATCCATTTGCTTACGCTGTTGTGGAGGCAGAAAACTATGAGACTTGGAAGTGGTTTATCAAATTTGTCGTTGACGATGTTGAGATAGTAAATGGCCATGGTTGGACCATAATGTCAGACAAACAAAATGGATTAATTAAGGCTATTGAAGAGTTGATTCCAAATGCTGAAATTAGGTTCTGTTGGCAACATTTGCATGCAAATTTTGCAAATGCAGGGCACAAGGGTCAGGCTCTAAGGGAACTATTATGGGAATGCGCAAAGGCAATAAATGTTGGAAAATTTAATGAAGCAATGGAGGAACTCAGGAAAGTATATCCTGCAGCACACAAATGGTTGGAAGATAAGCCACCCCATCAATGGTCAAGGTCACACTTCAGTCCTTACCCAAAGTGTGACATATTGACTAATAATTTGGTGGAAAGTTTCAATGGAAGACTCAAGTTGGCTAGGGAGAAACCAATCTTTTCAATGCTTGAAGATATTAGAGAATTACTGATGAATAGGTGTTTCTTTATGAGAAACATATGCAACAAAAGGTGGGGGGAAATAACACCTTGTGCATTGAAGAGACTAGAGGACTCTAAAAAATTTGCTGGGGAATGCATAACTGAGACATCTGATGAGTATAGGTTTCAAGTTAGGACTATATCAGGGGAGAAATATGTTGTTGATTTGGAAGACTTATCATGTAATTGTAGAAAATGGGACATCACAGGAATACCATGCAACCATGCTGTGTCTTGTATGTATTACAAAGGTTTAGATCCTTTAGACTATGTAAATTATCTTTACCTTATCAGTACCTACAAGAAGGTTTATGAGAATTCCATATCTCCAATGAGTTCAAGCAACATGTAGGAGTCTGCTAGGCCTAATATGCCTCCTATGTTTGAACCAAATTATAACAAACTTCCTGGTAGGCCAAAGAAATTGAGAAAGAGGGGAAGAAATAAACCAAGAGAAGGATATTTAGGAAAATCAAATCAAAAGTCACTGAGGTGCAGGATTTGCTGGCAATATGGACATAATGCAAGGACACACCATAAAAGGGAAGCTACAAAAGAAGATAGCAGAGAAGCTACTAACAGTAAGGAAGTTAGGGAAGGTACTAACACTAGTCTGGATGGCACACAGCATGAAGAGCTGGAATTAACTCAGCGTTATGATCTAAGTCAAGATGCATGGGTACAACCACCAGAAGACAGACCTACAAAACTACCAATAAATAAAGTTTAACTTACTTTACTTTACTTCATTTTAAAATATGGTAACAATTGTGATTTTAACCGTACTATATTTATTTATTGTGTGTGCAGGTGAAAAGAGGCACAACTTTAATGGTGAATAAAGTTGCACATACCTCAATCCCATGTTCAAATACAGTTGAAATCCCTGTCCCTAATAGAAATTGGCTATGCGCAGATGTGCCTCAAACACAAGAGACATTTAAGGGTACTCCAATCTTAAATATAAGAGGGAAAAAATTTGTCACCATCAACAACCTGAAAGGAACTAGAAAAAAGACTGACAAGGATGGTGCAGCGTCATCTGAGAAAAAAAGGAAGAAAAAGTAACCGGTGACTATAGTGTGTTTTTTTTTGTTTTTTTTTATTAGCACTTAGTATTATTATTATTACATATGGTGAACAATTTATAAGCTTCGTAAGCTTGGTTTTTGGAAACAATTATAGCTTTGTAAGCCTAGTTTTTTTTTCATGTTCTCTGATGAAACTATGATTGCTTTATAGGCTTGATATATTTTGGGGTTTTTCTGAAGTGATTGTCAATACTAGTTTTTAATCAATGTAAACTCTGTTTCATGTAGTTTGTTTAATGGTGCTTTATCAAACTATGTATTCTGATGTTCTGTTGGGAGATAGTGCTTTATGAGACTGTTGTGGTGGTTCTTTTATTTCTTATATGCAGGATCCATTAAGTTAACATGTTGCTCTCTGTTTCATTCTTATGGTGCTTCTATGCTTCTTGTTGGTGCTACTATATGTTACACTCTGGTAGTGCTCTCTGTTTCATTCTGGTGGTGTTTCATTAGATATAGGGATTAAGTGCTAAAGATTGTTTTGTCATTCTGGTAGCTCTGTTTCATTCTGGTGGAAAACATGTTAAGTACATAATGCTGATCTGTTTCATTAACTAAACTGACATTACATTTTCCATTGCATAAATTGCTATTACATTTTCTCATTGCATAAACTGCCATTACATTTCTTGCATATAAACTGCTGTTGCATAACTTGAGTTAAATAATTCAACCATGGATTATTATAATGAACCATGCTAGCACCATGATGGTTATACAGATGTTAATTTTTTTGTTTATCTTCTTAACCTCCTTTTCTATTTCTGTGCATCTTGCCAACAGCTCACCTTCGACTGGGGGATCAATCCAACGAAAATATCCACATCCATTCTGTAGAAGGGAAAAAGTATGAAGGTTTGATACAAAAATTAAAAGCCTTATATTTCATTAATTGCACAAAAAAATTTAGCTCAGGAACGAAGAAAAAATTACCCTAATGGATTGGCAAGCAAAGAACCTTCTCCCACAATTTAGGTCAGAATTGGTCGTCCTAATTTCAGCCGTAAAACCACATCGACAAAGCACAGATGACATTGGTTAGTTTCTTCTTTACTACTCTACTTCTCTCCTTGCTCTGCTCTTCTTCTTTGCCTCTTCTTCTCTCCTTACTCAGACCTTTTTCTTTGCTTCTAATAAGCTTTCCTTACTGGTTTTCTGTGTGAAACTCTTCTCTCGTGGCAGTTCTATTTATTTACAGTATGGAGGGAAGGGTTATGGAGGGAAATGAGAAAGTATACTGGGGCGGGAAAAACACTGTTAGTTTACTGTTTTTTTTAAGTCAAAGCATGTTGTATACAGTCAAACCGTATACAGGGAAAAACTTGCCGGCAATTTACGTATTCCGGCTAATTTTGGCCGGAATTGAATTTCGGGGGCTAAATTGTATGCAATTCGGTACTTGATGTAGTGATTTATAAGCCCAATTACATTGGGGGCTATTTTATGAAAGAGATAAAACTTCGTGTGACATATGTGTAATTATCCCGTTAAATAAATGACAAGAAAGATGCCATTATAATTAAAGATAGTTCGACGTACGCCAAAAATATCACCTAGCTAGAGAAGCAATTAATAAATACCCATCTGCCGAATCCAGTATGAAGATGATGATATCAGCCACTTCATCAGGTAGCCTAAAGCTCACCTAGCTTCTTCTTTCTCTTCCCACTTTTAATTTGGCTTCTGCATGCAGATTGAAGCATTCTCGTTCTCCTCCTCCGCTTCTTCTTTATCATGCATCATATAATGTATCTATCATCCTTTAGTACTTTCACCCTCACCAAAGAGAAACTATCTCTAGCTAAGCTAGGCCTTGAGCTGTTTGAGGCTTTACGTAGCCTCAACGCTTAATTAATTTCCTCAAATGAAGGATGAATTCTACCGGCTGGAGAATTGAATATTTAAGCTCGCTGAATTCATAATCCACGTACTCCTGTAATTAAAGTGAGTTTGCTCATGCTCTTCAATATCTGCTGATGCATGCATGCTTCTCCGGTTGACGAGGCGTTAGCGGTCTCTTTTTATTCTTAGTGTTCCGCAATGAGCTAGCATCGATCTCGATCGGTTTTATGAACTCGATCAAAAATGGATGCCGATATCCCAACGCATTGTGGTCTATCCAAATCATGATCTTGGCTCGCCAATGTTTCAGTATTTTTGTCCACAAGACTGCATAAAGTGCTTGCTCTCATTTTCTCTTTCTTCGCCCCCATCAATCATGATTATTGTACAACACAAGCTGAAGGTTCGTGGTTTAGGGGTTAGTTTTAATTCGAGATAATTATGCGTCATTATATACCAAGCAGGCAGGTTATACTATAGAATACGAAATGTATTTTCTTTGGAAGATTGATATAGCATTATAGCTTAGGTACGTACTAGTTAATATCAATGAAAACTATGAGGATAAGGGAAGCCAGGCAGTACATGAATTTGGATGGATCCTCTCAGATGCATGCGTGCATGCATGGTTGTGAAATATTTAAATATAAAATAAAGTTATATTTATAATTTGACGACCAGATGCTGATAAAGGAAGAAAAATCCCAAAATATTAATTAGTACGGATTCAACGTATTTCTATACAATCGTATATAAGAAATTAAGTTGCATCAGTTGCATCCATATTATTATTTTGGAAAAAAAATTCGATATTTCTCTCTTTATGGAGTTGTAGCGCCCCATTTTCAAAATAAAAAAAGAGATTACGCATAAAATAGAACAGAATATACAAAATAAATAAGAAACTTTATACTACAAAAATGAACAGCCTAGAACAAGAAAAATAACGAGTCAAATGTCTAATACGGATATAAAGTATATAAATAATGAACTGAAATAAATAACTCAATAAAAATTCCTGTACATCTTTGTACAATCTTGATGAATAGAAAATGACGAACTATGAACTTCAGCCAACACTGTCTCCTGAATAGTTGAATCCGACGGTACACACAACCGCTTAACCAACCAAATCACACATTAATCATCAATACGAAACTTGAACTGCTTTCCCTCTTTCAAATTCTGCGCCATAGCCTATAATTCTCCATCTTTTTTTATTAGTATCAAATTCTAATTTTAATACTTTTCTATATAGATAAATACCAACCAGGCATAACATTAAATTATCATGAAGTTAATTTTATTTAATTTGACCAAAATATTGTCGACACGTAAATTGAGAGAGATTTTTTTTATCTACATTTCAGCACTGTATTTATCAATCGACTAAAATTAACTTTATGGCAACCGAATTCAAGTCAAATATATGATAAGGAATGTACTGTTAAAGGTAATTGCCGTCCCTCTCTCTCTCTCTCTCTCTATATATATATATATATATTCTCTTGGACGTGTCTGTCTTTGTGTTGTAATTTGTAGGTGGTAGACAAGAAATTAAGACACTTGTCTGTTTGTGGACATACATTGGTTTCAATTTTAGTGTGTTTGTGTACATTACAATATATAAAAATATAAAATACGAGTATGTATATCGCACTACGTACAGATTAGCTAGCTCTTGTAATTTGTAAACAGCTGAAAATTAAAGATAACCGAACTTTCGAACCTAATTTTGTTTTTAAGAATGATTCTAGACCGTTTGGTTTATGAATAAGAAGAATAAAAATATACTATTACTATATATAATATATAGAATTAGCGGATAATAATTTAGAGAATTTTAAACACGAAATATTAAGCACGTGTTGGACATCCGTGATAATAATAATAATAATAATTTTCCATTTAATTTCTGATTCAACTCAATATAACGTATAATTGCTGACTTGTTCAAATGACCACTCAGTCACGTTGACAATTACAACATTTCTCATTTAGGATGTCGAGCAATAAAAAAGGACCATCTAATTGTTTTCCAGAGATACTTCAATTAAAATAATAAGCCCAAACTGGAATTCTACAAACAAACAAAAAGTAATACGGAACCAAAAGCATATGATCCATTGGTGCACAAGGGCTCTTTTCACGGGGCAGCTTTTATCTTGCATCAACTTTTATTTCGGTTACAACTCTCAAGACCTGTTTCACTACACCTGAGGATTCTTTACCTAATAGCAGATTGGCTATTAGCGTACACCAATAGAGATTTTGCAAAATACAAGAGAATGGAACCCTGTGTTTAGATGCCAGGGAAAATGCCCAAAGGCCAGGGTATCATCTGTTGATAGTCACTTCTAACAATCTGAATGGTCGTCAACACATGTTCCAATCAACATGGAAGCAAGTAATGTTATCCATAACCTGCATGAACATTTGCAATATACGTCTAAAGGACCCAAATGTGATTGATCAAAGGCCAGGATGCACAATGTGAGAGGCACAAGGTTTGAGTACGTTGCAAATATTAGGGGGAACATTCTAGACTTTCACTCGCGTCATTTGAACGCATACATCCTTCACAATTGACCGATATGGGAATGCTAATCCCAACTTAACATATGTTATTGGAATAACAAGTATTGCAGTTGCACATGAACTAGCCCTCTACCACCAAATGTATGATGCAAATATTTCTGGATGCAACTAAAAATTTCATTCTACTCTGTTTCAAATACAGCAACTTCTTTCTGAAGTAAAACCAACCTTTACAAATCAAGTCAAATCAATTAAAAGTCATAGGTCCAGCTCTGTGATGTAAAACAAAAAAGTCACTGACCTGCGAACGGGCTAGTCAATAGTTCAAGTGATTTCTTAAGGTAGTCCACAGCAATTGATACATCATCAAATGCCAGCGCTCCAACTGCAAACCGTGCTGCCTTGTGTGCCTCCGCAATTTTTTCAGGTGGGGGCAGGTAATTGCTATCATATCGATATGTTTGAACAGAAATTGGTGCAGAGTCTGAAATGGCATCACTCCTACCATTTGAGCTTAGCTGAGCTGTTGATGGGTACTTCATCATGTCAGGAGCTGGTGGGGGGGTGCTGTAGGAAGCATCAGAGCCTTGATAGTAAGAAGGATAATGAGATGGAGCAGTTGGAAGGCTACTCTCTGTAAAGCTAGGGTAAGTTTGAAAGTTGGGATAAGAATAAGAGGGAGTTTCGTGAGACTGGTAATGTGGCAAGTGTTGTTGGGGTTCTTGTGGAAATGGCTGCAGTTGATATTGTTGAGAATAAGTAGAAATTTCTGATCTGTTTGTTGGAGGTGGTTGATGAAAATTATGGGACGGATAATCATCAATCAAATGAGATTGATGAAAATCATGGGACGAATAATCGTTGGTAGGATAAGGAGACGGTGGTGGAATGGTCGAGGGTGGAGATGGTGGAATGTTTGATGGAGGAGATGGGGGAAGGTCAGAGGGAGGTGATGGTGGAATGTCTGATGGAGGCACCAATGGAATGTTTGAAGACTGCGGTGGGTCAAATTTATCATGAACCTGAGTTGATGGATCAAAATCGTGTCTGGTAGCCAGATCTGCTCTGCTTGGTTCAGGGTCCTACAAACAAAGTAATACTTACAACAACCTCCAGAATTGTTTGCTTATACTTGTGCCTCTTTTAATAAGTGTTTAAAACAGGCAAATCCATAATTAGCTCATTCTATGAAGTAAGAAGTTTCAGTATCACATGTTGAATAGAAGTTCTTTGAGTGCTTCAAGAAATTACTATGACACCTGTAAATAAGTTTACATTTAAAAATTAAATATAACAAATTAAATTAGTTATGCACAATTGGTAACTGGAAATGCATTTAGTAAATTTGGAAAGATATGGTTAGAGAGGATAGGTCCCCCCCCCCCCCCCCCCCCCGGCCCCGGGGCCTGTCATGCTTCCCTCTCGGGAGGAGTTAGCTCTAACTCAAGCTCAGAACGCATGACTCCTAGTTCATAACCCTTTCGGATCCCAGACCTTTGGGTTCCTCATTCAGAGCAAAGAACTCAAAGCTAAATACCTCTATTAGCGTTTGTGCATATATTATTATCAGAGGCCAAAGAAACAAGATAATCTCCTAACCATATGTAACCTTTATGGGCAAATAAAAGGAGAACGGACAAAACTGAGACAATTATATAGTTGCCAACATTTCCAATTTGATTTCACTTTTAAACAATAAATCATCTGCAATTGTCTTTTATAGTCAAATATAATTGATAGACATGATAATTCCCACTCAACCAAGCCAAGAAATAACATCAGGTAGAGAACATACATAACCATTACTTGACGGACTCAATAAATCATTATCTCCCCCTGGGGGCCCTGGTACAGGCTTCCTTCCATCTTTCAGAGCCTTGCTTATATCTGCAGCTTTCCATGCTGCATATTTCTGTTTCTGCTCAATCTGTCGAAGAAAAATGCAAAATGAGAACCCAATTTTGATTTAGATGTATCATAAATAGAAAACCAATTTTATTAAATAAATCCATAGAATAGTGAAAAAACAGTAGATGAAGGTTGTTAAATTCATTTAACAATAATTAATAACCATCAACATGGAAACTCAAATGTGATAAGGAGAGACTCACATCAGGTTGAAGTTGACCAAACTGATTAAGAATTTCAAAGAAAATGTTTGCAGCATAAAAGGTCTTTGCGGTACTCCTGTGACAAGCTTGAAAGGTTATAGCTCTTAAAAGAACAAGCGGCATCATAAAAAATGTATGTACATGTGCGTGGGATGACAGAGAGAAAGAGTTGATACCCTTTAAAATGGCACATTTGTAGGCAGGACCTGCCGCATAAGGGCATAGATTTCCTTTACTTTTTCCTCCCAAGGTTTGGGTGGGGGTGACTAACTAAACATAAGCAATCACATGCAATACCTTTTTCTTACACAATATTAAACAACCAGAAGACCGTGCGGAATGTATGTACCATTATGAGATAGCCTTAAAATAATCAAAATATGAAACCATCATTAAGGTTAGTAGGTTACTGTACATCACAAAGCCATATTTCTAGAACATTGAACTCATTGAAAACTTAGGGGGGAAATGAAACTCAAGTATGGTATTTGTGTATAGAATCTTGGAAAGCACAGTATAGACACAAAAAACTGCCATCATCTTACCAGATGAATTACAAACCTTCATAATTATGTATCAGGGGCTTAAAATCATCCCCCGAAAAAAAGGCCAAAAAAGTAGCATCCAATTTTTTTCTTGATAAAAGGGGAAAAAGAGGTGCTCCCAAGATTTGTGGTCCCTTATGTTGAGTTCATTAAAGGTATGAATAAATACACACACACATCTTACACAAGTGTCATCAGGAAAAATCATCCTTCAAAGTTAAAATGAGTTAACTGGTCAAAATGGCTTAACGAAACGAACTTTTAAAGACAAAGAATGATGTCCAAGGATAACCAAAGGCAACATCACAAAAACTCCACAAGGAGAAAAACTAGAATTATGAACCCATGTCATTTGGAGTGTAAAGAGATCCCTTAACTAGAAATAAGCCATTTGCATGTTCTTCAAGTATAAATGACTGAAGTATGCATACAAAATCATTTAGAACACAAATACCTTGAACACTAAGATGTACATAGTTTGTTCACCAAAGTAATTCTTACCAGAAATAAGACCCACTTGAAAATTAAGGATTTATGTGTGTCCAAAAAGTCATTTGGATTTTGTGATGACCACTTTTTAAAACCGTCACGTGATCATCTCAAAAACACAAGTTTCAATCCCTAACATGCATATCAGAAGTGCCTCGTGCTTGAGGTGTGGATCTCAATAAATTTGAGCCAAGAAGATAACATCTACATATGCACATCTAAGCAAAACTTAGGAAGAAAATACATAAAAAATTCGATAATCTTATAGAGTTAAGAACATATCATACTTATCAGCTCGCCCAGCCCGATCTTGCTTGTCTGCCTTCGCAAAGACATTCAAGGCAAATCCCTCTAAGTGTAGACTGTCATCATGTCCCAAATTTAGCGATTTCTTATCCTGTAAAAAAAACAAGCATCAAAACAGGTATCAATAAGAAAATAGATACAGAGAGCATAACAAATCAGATATTCACTCACCAAAAATTACTTCAAGCTCCAACTTTATACTGCATAGTATTTAGTTTAAGATGGAAAATAATATTTTAATAACCAATAAAGCACAAAATTTCTGGAAACATATGTTACAAAACTGAGTAGAAAAGGTGGAGCACGCCTAAATTAATCATGGACTAGGCATTAAAAAAATTAAAGCAAAGAAATAATTTTAAAATATGTATATATTTGAAGGAAAAAGAAAACTAAAATTCAACATTAAATAAAATGAATTTTGTAGCAAAGGAAATTGAAATTTGATAAGTTGTCACATGTGTAAAGTCCTCCTGGCATCGTCGAACACTGTTTGCTTTTTTAAAAAATAAAAAGTATTCTTCCCAGTGTAACTTGGTAAAGAGTTCATAAAACTGAACTTCCACAATGGGGAGAACTCCTCGTACTCTGTACAAATTATGAAAGTTTAAAGTAGCCATAAAATATAACTCTATTCAATTGGCAACTCAAAATAAGTAATAAAAGTTAACATTCTTGATTAAAAAAAAAACATTCAACATATACTGGTTGAATTGTGTTCCTTTTTCCAAAGTCTACTGATCCACCAAAGAGACAAGTCATAATAGGTTTAGTTACAAAACATTAAACCAAGAATTCATAAATTCTATTAGCTTAAATCAGAAAAGAAAAAAGGATAAAGAGATTAATTTGACCTTTTCAAGCTGTTTCATGAGAGAAATAAGGATAGAATTGGTTGTCTTTGTACGGTCCTTCTGAGGAATCTTCAATCCTCGTTCCATCGCATACAATCGACCTGAAGAAGTTGAATTAATTAGAACGCAGATGGATCAATTTTTTAATTAAAACCTGGGGTTAATTAAGCTTCCGAAACTATTTTAAGAAGATAGAATGAGAAAGAGATAGTTACAGTAGTAGGCAACGAGAGGTTCGTGTTTCTGCAACTCATCTGCTCGCTGTAAATACGGTAGCAGCAGCTTCGCTGGCTCGTTTTCGTTCGCCATACGACGGGCTGATCGGATTTTTGCAAACAGCAGTAACACTCTCTTTCTGAGTTTTAAAAGGGAAAGAAAAGATAAGAAATGAACGGAAACTTAAGTTTTTTATTTAATTTTTATATTTATTTTTTAATAAACAGAAAAGAAATAAATGGATAAAAAAATTGATATTTTTTCTGTTAAATTTTTTTATTCAAAGTTGATAAGGTTTAGACAGAAAAAATAAATAGAATAAGTAATATTCTCATAATTTTCATATTATTCTTAACTTTAAATATAATAATTTTTTAATTATAACTCATATCCTCATTTACAATTAAAAATAGAAATACTCCTAATTCATAATTCTTTCCGGTGTATACCTCTCTTCTCCTTTGAATTAGATTATAGAAAACTGGAAACAAAATAGCAAAATGGTTCTCTCCTCTTCTATTTCAATTGGAAGAAAAAATTAATTCCGTCAATCTACAATTCAGAAATCAACAAGAAACTGCAAAATTCAACCATCATTTCATATTGATTAAATAAAAACTATTAATTCATGTGAAACTAATTTAATGTAGTATAGAAAAATAATTTTGTCAGGCTAACACTAAAAAATATCACTTTTTATGAAAAAATAAAAAAATCGTGACTTAATTAATAAAACGTAAAAAACAGTTTACAAATAACATATTGCGTATCATTTTTATATCATTAAAATATTTTTTGAGTTTTGTTATCTTATATATGTATAATATTATATTAATAGAAGAATAAATTTATAAAAATAATTTTTTTTCTTTTTTTTTATTAGAACTCAAAAATATAATAAAAGAAATTTTTTAAGTTTTATATTATTTTTTATTAAAAACTTAGAAACAATACAAAAAAAAATAATTATTTTTTTATTCTTTTTTTTTTTTGTTAAAAATTTTAATTTTCTATTTTTTTCTTTTCTGTTCAAAACTCACAAAACAGAGCGTAAGTATTTACTGAGACGAACCTCGAAGTCCGCTAATAGGACGTCGTGACGAAGAAATGGGAAAACAATTCATACGACCGTCCGTATGATTATGAATTCAGAATAGAATCGAATTTGAAATAAAATTTAAGTTTGGGGATTACTAAATCAAGTTGACCGTAGTTTGACCATTTTTATTAATAAGTAATTATACAAGTAATAATTAATAAATATTATCTTTATATATGATAACCTACTGAGATTTTTAATTCTAAACAAAATTTTGTATTTCTTTAAAGCCTAGTACAAAATGTCACATCATTAAAAAAAATTATTTTCATGCCGTCGGAAAACAATACAAAATTTGTTGATAAATACAAAACAAAAGTATGTCCTTATATTGTATGACCAAGTCAGAAATAAAATTCAATGGGATCAAATTATGAGTTTATAATAAATTTAATGATGGTTTAAAATAATGTCTTCGAGTTTATTTTTTTAAATAATTTTATATTTTTAGATTACATATATAAAACGTAAATTTGATTATAATAATAATATAATAATTTGTTAATTCTATATATATTTATATTCATGTATATATATGCCATATTGACCCATAATAGATATTTTTTTAAAAATTACTTATAAATAATTAATTCTTTAAAAAATAATAATAAATAAATTTTTAATTAGTTTAAGAAAATTATATAAATATACATATGTAGAGAAAATAGGACTAATATGAAATTGTGACTTAAGTGAGGAAATTATAAATTTTTAGTTTGACCCCGTATATTAAAAAATTTACAAAATTTCAATAGAGTCAATTTATATATAACATTTAAAATTTTTGATATATTACAAAACAAAACAAAAAAAATAAGAGGAATCAATTGACCCCGCTACCTCCTATGTGACTTCGTCATTATGGAAACATTATTGAGTACTCCTGAAACAGTACTTGCATATATGAGATTTACGCAAATCTTATATGAAATATACACGAAGTTTACATAAATCTCATATCTGGACCCATTACAAGAGCTAAAATGACAGCATATGATTGGTGGAAGACACCACCTGATCCTGCTCCCAGAGCCTTTGAATAATTACTTGTCAGTATGACTTTCTTTTTTCTTTTCTTTTTTTTACATTCAAAGGGAGATTTGTACATTTAACTAATGTTTCTTCTGGACGAAAATTGCTTCAAGGATTCTAACACTTGGGAACAAGACAAGGGTCCGCACATGCTACTCTATATAGATCTCAAGTCGAAGCTTGCAATGTGAAATGAGCTAGAAAGCTTGGGGATACAATATTTAGACAAAGAGCTACCCAATCTCTACCCAGAATCACTAGCTGATCAAATATGTATAGGATCTCCCCTGACAATTACTATGGTGTACTTCGTAAAGGCTCAGTGCCGGACATACACGAGGCAGCATCCTCTTGTGATATAGCTACATAATTCAAAGGAGCAACCGGCCTCATCGTTTTGTACCTCTTCCCATCTTTATTTATGGATCGCATACCATTTGATGAACATTCAAAAACAGTCGTCTGTTGGGGGTTCCATTTGCACGTGGACCCCAACACTTTTTTTGTGCTAAGTGGTCTAGCAGGGCTTGGCCTTGAACCAAAAATTGTCTCGGGTTCTGTGCTTAGCTGTTCACGGACCTACTTCTGATCCTGTAAAGCACCGAAAATATAATTATATTGTAGTCCAAAACAAATGAATCTGACAACTAGGAATCCTAATCTAAGGCTCAAGTAAAGACAAAGATCATGCCAGGAGAAAACACTCTCAACATTGGACATGCCACAGAAATCTAGTCATTCGATATACAAATCAGATAATTTTGACTGACCCTCATCGTCTTTTCTCTTCATCTCTGTCATTCCTGAGCATTGCATACTCATCTAGCATCGCAAGTAGAGTCAGAAGTGAGTGATAAGCCAAGTTCTTCTTCCCAAGAACGAGTTTTGGCAACTAATGATTCAACAAGAGCTACATGAATAGATTAATGATAATTAGTAAACATTTTTTTGGTAGGTTAATGATAATTATTAATAATGGAATCATTTTCCAAAAATAACCAACCAAAGAATTCAGTACATACCTGGAATTTTATTGACCAGAATCCTTGCTTTCTCAGCACGCTTGAGATTTAAGTGTGCACCTCTGCTTGCGTTGTACCTGTTGTCATCCTGTTTCACCAAAGGAGTAATGAGTGACAGAGTAAACTAGCTATTTTGTCAAAACCATATTGAGATGGCAAGAACACTCGCATAAACAAGCTGTTATGCTGTCAATCTAACTTACATTTCCTGTGAACACCTGTATGTTTTAGTTTACAGGACACTGTAATGTTATACAATGAACATAGAAGTATGTGTAAAAGATCCAGGAGGATAAATTATAAAAGTTACATAAGCAATAGAATGCAGTTTGTGCTTTTGACAGTATGGAACTCAGATGTTATTAAACATTGGAGATTGGGGAGGAAACCAAGACTAATTGCGCCTGAAGCCAATTACCCCCCCCCCCCCCCCCCCAAAAAAAAGTTAGGCCCAATGACCAACCATTCACGGTTTACCATATTTATACGACTTACTAATTACTAGATCACAACATATGGTGGAGACCGATAAATAATTGTTAGTAGTCCAGAGATGAAGTATTTAGTATATACGTTATACAGTACTTATTATCTCAAAAAGAGAGAGAATGCAGTTGAGGATGAGGTCTTCATGTTCCTAATGCATTTTCAGAAATAACAGCAACGACAACAATCACATAATACTAGCGATGGCAAGGATAGAGTAATTAGATGTAGATATGTACATATGCAAGGGGAAGAGACTGAGAGAATATAAATACCCTATTGTAGTCTTCAAGCCAACTCTCTTCTTCACAAGCTGACATCCATTTCTCCACCTTATCCAGTATGTATTTTCTGCTTAGAGCCTCTTCTTTTGCTTTTATTAGCTGATTATCCATATCAGCCAGTAACTCAGAAGGCTCCACATTCCCAGAATCAATGAGTGCCATGATTTTTTCACGAGCAGCCTCTGTGTCAATCTCTATATGAGCACGTGCATAAATCTCTTCAAGCTCCGCTTGCCTCTTAAAAGCAATTTCCCTAGCTTTTAGCTGATCAAGCCTTTCAACTTCCACCTCAGCCTTACCGACAAACAAGTGAATGAAGAACAGATGTCATATTTATATTTAAATCAGAGTCTACAGGTAAGGAATCTGAAATACCTGCTCAATAAGATCCAGAGCAAGATCTCCAGGGATGGTAACTTCGTCAACTGATGCTGATTTGTTGCATGTAACGCGGTCAAACAAGCTCCGCTCTTCTCCCGAGGTATCCATTAAATTCCAAAGATCGGTTAGCTGTGTTGCTAAATCTTGAAGCTGTAGAATATAGATATCAGATGACTGTCGCATGTGTAAAGTGTGTTACAACAAAAGAAGATAGACATTAAGATGGCTTCAAGGTGAAATATTGTACATTAAACTAGGTTTTAAAATGGAAGTGAATTTTTTTTAATAAAAAAGTCAGTACCACCACCACATGGGATAAGACTTTCCCGCATCTGAAGGCCAAAAAAGAACATCAAAAGTCTAACAGCAACTCAATGAATGCAAGGCTCAAAGCACTCTATAAAGGTGTTATTATAAATAAATAGTCTCAGATAAATATAATAAAAAAATATATAACTAAAAAGGTTACTACTTGGGGCAAAACTCACCTATAAGAAAATAACTAAATAGATTACGTACTCCATCCGCCCCATTATGACTCCCCTTTTAAAAGTACAAAAAAAAAAAAAACTAGAAAAGTTTTACTTTTATATAATCAATGGTCAAAATCACAACTTAAGAACAGTGAGATTTTGTACATCAATTCTGAAAGTGGATTATTATTTCGGGACATCCAAAATAGAGAAAGTGGATTCATTTTGGAACATAGGAAACTTATGCACTGCTATATTACATAGAAACAGAGGTAAAGAGAAATGATTGAACTCTAAACAAGCCTTCCTGAAGATTGGCAGCTTCTCTAAGGGCATAATAAATGACAATGATACACGAGAGATACACGTGTTTCTATAAAAACCTTTCTTACAAGACAAGTGTAATGTAATAGCAGAATATAATTTAAAACAATAAAGTTCATATCCAAGCTAGTTCATAGAACGATAGTTTTAACAGGCAAAAAATTATATGCTACTGTCGTGCATGTCAAGCATCTTCTAAAAGCATCTAAGATGTGCAATAACATAAACATGCAAATGTGATAGAAATGTATGAGAACGTGAGTATTCTTTCTCTCACAATTACCAAAAGTTGAGTACTAAAACAGTTACCTTATGCAACCTCTGTTCCTTCTTCTAATGCTGAGACAGTCTTAGCCAGACGAGATAAGGTGTCATTACTTATGCTTTTAGATTGTACACCTGTAGAGTCATTCAGGCTTGGATGAACTTCAGTGACAGTACTAAAGAAGTCCATTCGAAGGACAGCACAAAGATCATGCACAGTGCTCACAAATTCAAGGACCTTATACAACCTCTCACTCTGCCAGACAAAACAAAAGGTGAAAAGTGATTATCTCGTTTGATTTAAAAGTTAACCTAGCATATCCAATGTAATCTAAGGGACGTTACCTTTTCTTTCTGCAGCCGTTGAAGCTGGGCATTGAATTCATCTAATTTCTTCAGGGAAAGGTCAGACTCATCCACTGCAGGACTTCCTACTTGCTCACTAGTCCCTGCAATTTCACCACATATCTTTTGTACTTCAGACTGTACATCTGAGAACTCTTTAAGCCTCTGATCTTTCTGTTTGCATAGTTGTTCTAATGCTGGTGCTATAGCTGAAAGTTGATCCTTGATAGTTCCTGAAGTCTTGTCAGGCTGCAGATAAAACCAACAAAATCAGGAGGTATCCAGTTAATTACTCTCATGTTAACATTTGAAGGGTTTGTATAGTTATCCACTGCAACTGAAGGACTTCTACTTCAAGATGCAGGAGGAGGAACATATTACTATCCATTATACAATTGAAGGCACATGTTTACTCACAATTCGAACAAAAGTTTTCTCTCCAAGTGCTGATAGAAGACTGGTTAGCTCAACTTGAGCATCTGCCAGTGCCTGAAGAAGGTGTGCAATAGACTTTGCCCAACCTTTCTCTTATAAACATCCAAGCATTCCTGCTCTAACTGAAGAAGCATCTTGTCTCGTTTCTCATCCGTTTCACCAACCTCATCCCAAATTTGCTGAATTCAAACACAATACAAACTGTTATATATGCGAGCATATACATATATATCTATGGACATTGTAAGGAACAAGAATGGGGAACTAATAAAATTTTGGAAAGGAATTACCTGCAGCTGCTGCAGTAAAGAACCACAAGTGGTTTCTCCAAGAAGAGGATTTTGAGCACCTACTGCTGCCATCTGTTGTTACTGGAACCTAAATTATACTAAAGAGAAGTTCATAACAACCCTTCTCCAATTGTTCTCGTCATCAGAAAGCGTCCAACACAGTTGGAGATACAAAGTAAAAAAACAAACCCACATCCAGCTTACATACCATCTTTTCTTTCTTTATTTATTTTCTTTTTGAAGTATCCACGTTTAAGTACCTTAGACCAGCCGTAAGTAAAAGTTTACAAAGAGTTCAACATAAACAGGTAGCTCTGGCTGGTGGAAGGAAAATATAAGTTAAACAATTACATAGCGTTAGAAATAATATTCTTCAGTATAAATGGGCTTGTGTCTAAATATTTCAAAGAGACAAGGAGAGGGGAAACTACTACAACTAAAGACTGGGAGGAAGAAAAAAGGACAAGTCTACATACACAACATCCAAACACTACATCCATCTTAACCATTAAAAAATAGGACATGACATGGATTTCAATGCCATGCCCCACTTTTTAATGGTTAAGATGGATGTTGTGAACTTAAACTTATTCAGAAAAATAAAACTAGTGTGAAATTTTGTAACAGATCCAACATATAACCCTGTGTCTACATTTCTGGAGACAAACAGTAAAATTCACATAAAGGGGCATCAATTTTGACATTTGAGCTTATCCCATAAAAAATGAAATTTGAAGCCAATTCATACTGAAAACGCACACCGGAACTACCCTAGACACTACTGATCAGTAAATGCAACATAGTCTACTTGTTAGCCAAAATAAAACAGCGAATACGAGATCTCAAGCTAAAACACAGTAAAAACAATATGGATGTAACCATAATCTTTAAGCAATTCACCCCGCTGAAACAAGATATTACGATGAAACATCTAAAAGTAGAGTAACTCACGGGGCAGTCTCCGACGGTAGCCTAAATTAAGTTCAAGTTTCTGAGTTACAGCCAATTAATTCAATGTTTCTTATTCATAGCCTCAAAGCCAATTTAATTGGCGTTGGAGCTTAACTGCAAATTCCAACGTCATTTGAAGTGGCGTCAGATGATTAGCTATTAATTAATTAATTCACTTATCTTAATCTATTTTTTGTAAAAAAAAAATTATAAATAAAAATAAAATGTTTAATTTATTTTAAAAAAATAATTTGTTTTTTTTTAAAATAAATTAATTCTGTAAACAAAATTAAAAAAAAAATACACTTCAACGCCAATATCAATGGCGTTGAACCAAAAAAGTAAGATGATTTCAAAGCCATTTAAAATGGCGTCCAACCAAAAAGCTAGCCTACACCTGTTTTATGTTTCAAAGCCAATCAAAATGGCTTCCACTTTTCTTTTTCTTTATTTTTTTTAAAATGTTCATTCAATGCGTAAATTTTTTATTTAAAAACAATCAAAGCCAATCAAAATAAATGGCGTTCAATTTTTCTTGTTTTTTTTTTTTTAAAATGCTCATTCAACGCCTAAATTTTTAATTTTTATTTTTTAAAAATGAATTGTTTATTTTTTTTAAAGCGAAACTTTTATTTTAAAAAAACGCATACTCCAACGCCAATATAAATGACGTTGAATGTCATTTTTCTGCTTTAAATTTTAGTTAACTTTTTTTCAAAAAAAATTAAAAAGCAATATATAATAGATGTGACTAATGCATGTTGCTTTCTTACCCAACGCACATGGTCTGCAAAAAGCCAAAGTCAATTTAATTGGTGTCCAAATTTAGGGGAAAAAATAGTGAATGAAGTACAAAAAAAAAAGTTGAAAAGCCAATTCAATTGATTGGTGTCCAAAACTGCACAACTTTAAAGGGGGGAATATTGAATCAACTACGGAAAAAAAAAAGTTGAAAAGTCAATTCAATTGAATGATGTACAGGAAAAAAAAGTTGACAAGCCAATTCAATTGAATAAAATACAAAAAAAATAAATGGAGTCCAATTGTTTTTTTTTTTTTTTTAAATGTTCATTCAACGCCTAACTATTAATTTATTAGTTTACTTATCTTAACTTTTTTTTTTGTAAAAAATAAAATAAAAATAAAAACAAAATGTTTAATTTATTTAAAGAAAAATAATTTGTTTTTTTTCTTAAATAAATTTATTCTTTAAACAAAATTTCAAAAAAAAAAATACACTTCAACGCCAATATCAATGGCGTTGAACAAAAAAAGTAAGGTGTTTTATGTAAGCCAATCAAAATGGCGTCCAACCAAATAAGTAAGATGTACTTATTTTATGTTTTAAAGCCAATCAAAATGGCATCCACTTTTTTTTTTTTTTTAAATGCTCATTCAACGCCTAAATTTTTAAAAACAAATTGTTTATTTTTTTTAAAATGAATTTATTTTTTAAATAAATTAAAAAAAAAGTACACTCTCCAACGCCAATATGAATGGCGTTGAATGTCATGTTTATAAATAAAAACGAAATGTTTAATCTATTTTAAACAAAAATAATAATTTATATTTTTTAAAATGAATTTATTCTCATTTATAATTATTTTGACAAATAGAGAAGTGCAATTACTAATTGATTTTGACAAATAGTAAAATGGAAGGTAGGTGGAGAGTGTGTCCCATTTTATTTTATTTTATTATTGGTGCGTGTGCGTGACTGAATATATGTGACATGGAGCGAGGTGTGTTAGAAGAAATATTATAAGTTGATCTTAGAACATAATTAGTTAGTTAGTATTTTATATTAATCAAATATTATTATTTATACGAATTTTATGTAATTTTAAATAAATTAGTAGGTCTAACTATAAAATTTAATATATAATTAATGAGAGACATTACCTAATTATATCCTTAAAATCTTAAATAATTACTCGTGTCGGAGCCTGTGGAGGAGATATTAATCAAATGATATAGGTATAGATTGAGGTGATGGAAGGGGTAATCTTGTAATTGAGAGGTTGATGGTAGTAAGATTGCAAAGGGTCGCGATCAGTACCTGGTCTGATGGCCTAATAAATCATAAGTCATTATCCTCATGCATCGGCATCACCATGCAAGGAAAGGCATATGTCCTCGATTGGAAGTACTCCATACTTTTCAAATTATAAAATTATAACAGACTTTTATAAGTTCTTTTAAGATATTTTAAAATTAATAAAATTTATTAAATTATAAATTATTAAATCTTATAATTAATAATACATTTTATAGCGTTTATGATTGTAACATTTTTTTAATTATAGTATATTATTTTAGTTGTTATATATATAATATATTTCTTTCGTTCTAAATTATATGATCATTATTGATTTTTAAAAATCAATTTGAGACATTTTTTTAACTCAAAATTAAAATATCTTATTAAAAATTATGAAACATAAAACTTACAATAAGTAATATATTTTAGATCGTTTATAATATTTATCATTGTATTAATTAAAATTTAAAAAATTTATGTCAATTTTAAATTTAAAAATCTCTTAAATTAACTTTAAAAAATTAATAATGATTAAATAATATGAAACAGAAAAAATAAAATAATAAGAACCCCGTGGAAAAATAATGAGGACTACAACACTACCGAACAAAAACCATTTTTAAATTTTTTCTAAATTAGATGTATCTGGGATAGGGTGAAGTGTCTGACAATTTCATTCGAATTCGATGAGGCTCATTCGATTTCGATCTTAATGGGATTAGATTTTTAAAATCCTATAGGGTCAGGGTTGAGTATAAGATATATACTTTTCTTTCGACCCCGTCCCAATTATATGTATATCTATAAATTTTTTTAAATTAACATTTTGTATATATATATATATATAATTATGTACTTATTTAGGTTATTTCAGTATAAATTCATAATATTTGTAATATGATGTTTTGATAGTAATAAAAATGGTGCATATTGTTTGATTTTTAATTAAAAATAATGTTACAAAGTAATATTAAAAAAAATGAGAAATTTAATTTGAGAAAAATAAAAGTAATCGGGTAAACCGACGGGACGGGGACGCAAGTGAGTATGGGATGTTGTTTTCGAGGACGAGTCGGGTTTAAGGGATAGCTCCATATTGACAACGCGATATACAGAGGAGTTCCTCTAATCATATCTGCCCTGTTGACATGCCTAGGTGAAAGAATATAAGACTCTATCCCCTACTATGTAACTCTATTATTTTTCTAATAGACTATTTTGTTTCGACTTTTTTTTTAATATAGATAATGTTCAAATGGTCTTTATACATATAATACTTTAATCTGATTGTCATGTAATAATATATTGTCAATTTCACTCGTGAAAGACGCCTAAAAACAGAGGGACACTACAATAGTTAGAAATATGCCATCTTTTCATGAATATTAGCTATACTTTATAAGTCACAACAAATGTGTATGTGTGATCTGTCAACGAGTTATTAGCTTGATTGTTAAAATTGAGATTTTTAGATCTTAAATTTGATTATTATTTTTGTATGAGTTTATTTATTTTTTGTTTCTTCTTTGACAATAAATTAGCACGATTGAATATATACTTTTTTATTTTTCACTATTAATGTGTGTTATAAATTATAATTAAATACTCTATTTTTTTTATAAATATTTTAATTTATTATAATAATTTATACAATTTAAATAAAAAAAAATAATAATTTATTATCTTCATCAAATTACCAAATTCTCGACCACTAAATTAATAAAAATGAATCGTACCACGGGCCAGATAGAAATAAGTTACTCGAGTCAGATTATGAGAATTTATTGGAAGTCCTCCAGGGTGGGCCTTGTAAAACTAACCAAATAATTTATGAAAATAATAAAAGTAGTGTTGGTAGTATTTTATTTGTTCCTTTTTGGTATTATATTTGGTGTTTTAAAGATAAATACAAGCTGTGACGAGTATGTACGTGTCAGGTGAAAGCGGAGTATTTGCCAACTTTTTATTGATGCAAAAAATGGCAGAAGGAAGACATTTCTCAGATTCAGTTCTCACACACAACACAAGCATTGCACTCTCAAATATATATATATACGACGCTTAAATTCCCAATCGGAGATTCAACGGTAAGAAATTTATATTTCCCTTTCAATTTTATCCGTTGGCATTTAATTTCCTTTGTTTCTCCCGAGTCTAGACCGTGATTATCCATTAGCTTTTACTGCCGTTTTCATCTTATGTCCAAGGCGGAATCCATGCCTCTTTTATTTTATAAGGAAGGAATACATCACATTTGGACGTTATTTCCACATTTTAACAATTTTATAACGATTTGAGCTCTGATTAAACCTGATCAAGTATATTTAATTTGAAAGTTATATATTATGCATGCAATTGATTATCTAAAAACCCTCCATTGGATTTTAAACCAAATTGGTTCAAGAAGAAAGTAAAGTCCGTACACAGCTTGTGCTTAATATAAATTTTATGTTCTGTTTGAGATTAAAATATAAGTATACCTACTGTTAGTATGCACAAGAAATCAGAAAGATAAAAAAAAAACATTGAAATTCGTAATATTGCAATAGAGGCACTGATCCATAATTAAAAAAGCACGTGACAAAATATTTCTTGTAGCAGATAATAATTTAAACAAATGCAACTCTGTGTATGACCAACAAAGAATAAAAGATTGGTTAGGCAATGCGGGACATGTAGTATTTATTCTCCAAGCTATGATAGATTCATATGTTCAAGTTACTTCATATGATGAAATGTACAAATTTTTTCTTGTTAGTATAAAACAGATGAGTTTTTAACTAGGTTTGTTCTATTGTTTCATTCCTTTTAATTTCAAAGAAATATTCCCTTTGAGTTTGAGTGATTCCATATAACTGGTGCCTATTACTCATATAGGATAAACATTTACTAAACACACACACACACACACACACTCACACTCGCACTCACACTCACACTCACACTCTTATATATGCTCTTTGTTGATCTGCTGACAATCTTTTGAGTTCTTGTTCAGGGATGTTTCACATGCATATGCTTTTGGAAATTGTTGAGAGTGAAAGATAAATACTACAATAATGCACAAATATAGTAGTAGTAGTACTCCGTCCACACCTACTGGTCGAGTTCGGCATCGTAGACGTTCAAGCTTGAACGAGGTTGGTATCCTCTTTATTTTTGCTCTCATTAGATAAGTACATGTGTATTATCTTTTGCATTTATTTGACATGGAATTTAAAGATAACAGTATTATACTGAGTATCATAGCCATATTGTGTCCTTACTTGCTTATGGGCGCTTGCTTGCATATCTCTTCTGAGATGTCAGTTGTCTCCATGCATGTCTATGAACTTGAATTTGTCATCATTCTTTTTTTATGAAATTATCATCCAATATCCGTCATTATGCTGATTGGTTTTGTAGTAACATAATTTTGTCCAATAACTTTGTATAAGTTCGAGGTAGTTTGCCTTAGATATGTATCAAATTTTATTGCAATTCGTCCATCAAACTAACTTTGGTGAATGAATTGTCCTTCTTTTGAAGTACAAAAATATAATGTTTTTTTCTCTGGTCTCAGGTTTTTCCTGATATAAGTAAATTGAATGGAACTCATTTGCTTGTCAATGACCACGACAAATACAGATCAATGCGGATCCGTGCATATTCTTCTCTGTGGATGCTTGTGGTATTCATATTGATTGTGTATTTGGGTCATCTTTATATTTGTGCCATGGTCATCGTTATACAGATATTAATGGTGGCAGAGCTGTTTAATTTACTTAGAAGAGCTCATGAAGATAGGCGTCTTCCTGGATTTAGGCTCCTGAACTGGTGAGAAGATAACCCAAAATTTCCTTGATTGTTCAATTTTTTGATTGGAATAAGTAATATGCTCCTTCGAATCTGAAATTAAAACCAGAAATCATGATCAACTGCAATTGATATGTTCGCATGATATACAATATACTTGTCACAGGCACTTTTTCTTCACGGCTATGCTCTATGTGTATGGGCGGATTCTAAGTCAACAGCTCGTGAATACTGTAACTTCTGATAAATTTTTCTTTAAGCTTGTGAGCGGTCTTATCAAGTATCAGATGGTTATCTGTTATTTCTTATATATTGCAGGTTTGTTATTTTTTACAATAGACATAAAATGTTTGGATGATCGACCATTCCTTTGTCATCATTAAATTCTTTACATGCATTTACTAGAAAAAAATTTCCGTTATAATCAATTTAGAAAGCTTTTCTTTTACTTCTTATTTCTAAGGAGTTAATTTGTTTATTTTCACTTTATGCTCATATTACGCTTGTATTGTCACCGAAATGTGGTATTTATTTGTTTTTGGTACAGGATTTATGTGGTTCATTCTTACGCTAAAAAAGAAGATGTACAAGTATCAGTTTAGTCAGTACGCATGGACGCACATGATTCTTATTGTGGTGTTCAGTCAGTCCTCCTTCACGGTTGCCAATATTTTTGAAGGGATCTTCTGGTAACATGGATCTCAAAATATGTCATTCTTACCATATTTCACTTGTCAATGATGAGTTATACATAGTCTGTCCACTAAAATGCTTTTAAATTCCTTGTCTCTTATCTTGTGCATCCATTTTCCAATTGTTTCTGCATGTATAGTATCATATTCAGTGGAACATGACCTGAAATTCACTAGCCGTTCCCTGGTAGACAGATATTTGTGTTGCTGTTAGTTTTCTTGTTGAAATGAAGAAATTGATAATTTTATTTCTTACTTCTTTCAGTTACATTGAGGTATATTTATATTAATTTTACAACACCAACATATTTACTGGTTTGCCATGGCTGATATATTTACCGGGCTGCCATCATATCTGACTTTCCAACAATTTTGTTGTACAAACACAGCTGTATATTCTAACACTCCCCCTCAAGTTGGTACATGGATATTGCACATGCCCAATTTGTCTAGTGAAGAGTAGAGTTATTTGCTAGAAACAACATGCGTCATCATATCTGCAAGTTGGTGTTCACTCTTTATATGGTGTTCACTATTTATATACGGCACTCGAATGACGTCTTTTGCCAAGTTGTCGCTGATAAAATGTCTGTCAATATCAATGTGCTCTGTCCTCTCATGATGTACTGGATTATTTGCTATCTCAATGACAGTTGTATTGTCACAATACAAAACCATAGGCTTCTTAGTTTCAAACCCGAGTTCCCTCATTAGAATCTTTAACCAAATAAGCTCAGTTATGCCATGATAGAGTGCTTTATACTCTGCTTCAGCGCTAGATTTCGACACAACCCCCTGTTTCTTACTCCTCCAAGTTACAAAATTACCACCAACAAACGACACATAACCTGAAGTTGATTTTCTATCAAGCTTTGAGCCTGCAAAGTCGGAGTCAGTGTAACCTTCCACATCTAAATGCTCATGTTTTGAAAACAATATACCCTTGCCTGGAGTATACTTTAAGTACCTGAGAATTTGATCCACTACACCTTGGTGTGCTTCACTTGGATTATACATGAACTGGCTGACAAAACTGACGGCATAGGACAAGTCAGGTCTTGTATGAGCTAGATAGATCAGCTTTCGAACCAACCTCTGATATCTCTCCTTGTTAGTAGGCCCCTGATCTGGATAAATTGACAATCCATGGTTAACCTCCATTGGAGTATTAATATGTTCACATGCCAATTTTTCATTCTCTGCTAGTAAATCAAGAACATATTTTCGCTGAGATAAGAAGATGTTTTTCTTAAAACGTGCAACTTCAATTCCTAGAAAATACTTGAGAGATCCCAAAATTTTCATTTCAAACTCTTTGGCCAAGTAACTTTGAAGATTCACAATCTCCTGTTCATCATTACTTGTAACCACCATGTCATCAACATAAACAATTAGCAAAGTAATTTGGCTGCCAACACACTTAAGAAATAGTGTGTGATCAGCTTGAGACTGTTTGAAGTCATAGTTTCTCATGGAATGACTGAACCTGCCAAACCAGGCCCTAGGCGACTGCTTAAAGCCATATAAAGCCTTCCTTAACCTGCAAACCTTTCCCCCTTTAGGTGTAAAACCTGGAGGAGGGTCCATGTAAACCTTTTCTTGTAGATCTCCATGTAGAAAGGCATTCTTGACGTCAAACTGTTTTAGCGGCCGATCTAAGTTGGCAACCAACGAGAGAAGGACTGATTGTACTCATCTTGGCAACAGGCGCAAATATCTCCTGATAATCGATCCCATAAGTCTGGGTATAGCCTTTTGCCACAAGTCGGGCTTTATATATTTTTATCGAACCATCTGAATAGCAAATTTTCATTTATGATCATCAAGGGCTTCCTGAAACTTATTAAGAATAGGCACAGAAGACAATTGTTGTGCAAAAGTCAAATGAGACTTAGAAAGACGATGGTATGAAATATAGGTGGAAATGGGATACTTAACATTATTGGATGAAGGGAAACCAAAATTTTCAGGAGGTTGGCGATCACGTACAAGATATCTTCTCCCTCGGTCCTTATCATGTGGAACCAAGGGAGTTTCTAGTGGAGCTACATGATGAGTCAATATCAGAAGAAAGAGATAAGATAGGGATAGAAGCATGTACCTGAAGATCAATCCTAGAAGAATCAGTCGATTGGATGGTAGGATCATATAAAGGAGTATCCAGAGAAGGAGGTGGCAGTGGAACATTCACATGTTTCTTTTTCTTTCTTTCAAAAGTTTTCAAAGCAACAGATTCATGTTCAACCAATGTCTCCCCCTCATCTCGAGTAGGGAGAACTTTAAATTCAGGTTCAAACCACAACTTCTCCTCGTCCGTACTCCTAATCTCCCCCTGAAGAGGAGAAGTTGTTACTTTCCCTGAGAAATATGATTCGTGTTCACAAAATTCAACATCCATAGACACATATGTCTTACCCGAAGGAGGATGAAAACACTTATATTCTTTTTGAGATGAGAGGTATCCGAGAAAGACACACTTAAAGGCACGTGGATCTAATTTGTCCCTGTGGAGAGCATGAACATGGACATAGCAAAGACAACCAAAGATTTTAGGAGACAAATTAAGTAAGTAAGGGATTGAGTGGAAAT
Organism: Hedera helix; assembly: GCA_947179155.2. NCBI lineage: Eukaryota > Viridiplantae > Streptophyta > Magnoliopsida > Apiales > Araliaceae > Hedera > Hedera helix. The sequence continues at coordinate 43,829,768 of OX359283.1, read as the reverse complement.
GTGACAATATTTTGATGGGTGTTTGATAATCAAGCATACGAGTAGGTATTCTGTTAATGAGGAACGCAACAGTCATGACAACATTAGCCCAGAACTGTTTCGGAACGTGCATAGTAAAGTATAAGGACCGAGCCATGTCAAGAAGATGGCGGTTTTTATGCTCTGCTATACCGTTTTGTTGGGGGTGTGTAAGTTGTAGTTGTTTGGTGGATAATGCCATGATGGTGAAAGAATTCATTAAGGGAAAGATTGACAAACTCGCGTTCGTTATCAAAATGAAAAACCTGAATTTGGACATGAAATTGAGTGCTGATTAGTTGATGGAATTTAGGAATAATAGTACTAACCTCTCCTTTAGATGTCATTAAATAAACCCAACACACCCGAGGGCAATCATCAATGAAAGATATAAAGTATCGACAACCCGAAGAAGTAGGAGTAGAAAATGGTCCCCACACATCAGTATGAATACGAGAGAAAGGAGTAGTACTTTTATTAAAGCTTGGTGAAAATGATACATAATGATTTTTCGCATAAATGCAATGTTCACATCGAAGACTAGAAACTGAAACATTAGCAAATAAATTCGGAAATAAGCGTTCTAAATAGATAAAAGAGGGATGTCCTAAGCGGCGATGCCATAGAAGATTTTTTTCTCAATCTAAAACTGGATTTCCAACCACCTGAAAACCACTGCCAGGTCGAATATGAGATTGCCATGTAGTAGAGACCTTCTATCTTCTTACTAGTATCAATTGTCATCTTCGTGAGACGATCCTGAAAGATACAATGAGTAGAAAAAAATGTTACTAAGCAATTTAAACTGTTGGTAATTTGACTGATAGAGAGAGGACTATTAGAGAGGTTAGGAACATGTAAAACATAAGATAAATGTAAAGTAGAGGAAAGTGATAGGGAGTCAGTCCCTTGAACTGGAGTGAGAGTTCCATCTGCAACCTGAACTGAATGACGAGACGGACAGGTAACAGAGGTGAACTGAGATGAGTCACTAGTCATATGACCGGTTGCCTCTGAATCAATTATTCATGGATTTTTAGAAGAAATAAATGACACTCCATTCTTACCTCTACCGAAATAAACCTGGGATGGTTGTGGTGTGTCAGTAGAGACTGAGTTAGCCTGAGAGGACTTTTTCCCCTTGCGTTCAACCTGTTTCAACTTGAACCATTCTGGATATCCTACAATCTTCCAGCAGGTTTCCTTCTCATGACCCTTACGATCGCAATGCGAACACTTTCTCTCTGAAGTTGTTGAAGAAGACTGAGGTGTTGTAGAAGTAGTAGCTCGCCAAGGTTGAGCCCTATTAACTGCCAAGGCTGAAGCTTCTGGGGTTCCTTCGGCAACCATGGTGACCTGGCGCTGTGCTTCTCTACGAACTATAGAATAAGCTTCATCAATATTCGGGATAAGTGATGTGGCCAAAATACGTCCATATACTTGATCAAGATTATGATCAAGTCCAACAAGAAATGTATAGACACGTTCTTCAGAGATACTCTTCTTCAATTTGGCAAAGTCTAATGGATTCTCCTAGTCATTCGGACGACGGAAGTCAAGTTCCATAAAGGTAGAATTGAGTTTCGTGACATAGATGGTCAATGGTCGGCCATCTTGACATATCTGGAAGGACTTCTTCATCAACTCATAGACCTGAGAAACATCAGAAGCATCATGATACGTTTTCTAGACGGTATCCCAAGCATCTTTAGCAGTCTCACAATAAATAAAATTCATCATGAAGGCAGGGACCATAGAATTGATGAGCCATGACTTCACTATTGCATTTTCGGCCATCCACTTCTCAAATTTAGGATATGAATCCTTTGGTGCACTGCTCGTTCCAGAGATGTAGCCATATTTTTCACGGGCAGCAATATACATCTCAAGAACTTTGGACCAAAGATGGTAATTAGTGTTATTGAGTTTTACCCCAATTGTGGAAGGGGTATCTTGCTGAAAATTTATCACTGGGACAGATGTTTCAGCACCAGGAGAATCTGAAGTTTCTGATTTTCACCCATAAAAGCAGTGGAAAGTTGTGTTTATGGTAGAGAGAAAAAAGGAAATTTCTGATGTAGAAGTTCAGTCTGGCTACAACTAAAGAGTATACTCAGAGATTTCAGTAAGAAATGATAAAGAGAACACCAAGGTCAGTATACCCTTGGTGAAGATGATAGAAGAAGAAGAAGAAGAAGAAGAAGAAGAAGAAGCAAAGTCCGTTGGAAATTTTCTGTAAAAACAGAAAGGAATTTACTGCAGAATAGGTGTAGAAACAGTTGCAGCTGCAACTCAAAACCTTACAGCTCTGATACCATCTTGAAATGAAGAAACTGATAATTTTATTTCTTACTTCTTTTAGTTACATTGAGGTATATTTATACTAATTTTACAACACCAACATATTTACTGGTTTGTCATGGCTGATATATTTACCGGCTGCCATCATAGCTGACTTTGAAACAGTTTTGCTGTACAAACACAAACTGTACAAACACAGCTGCATATTCTAACATTTCTAACAAATTTTTCTTTCTTTCATTCTGAGTACTGGTAAGGAGTTTGGTGGTGTCTTCATCTTAAAAGTACTTTTACTGTGTACTTAAAATAGCATAATAAATACCTGCTCTCTCTTTCTTTTTGGATTTGCCTTGATATAGCTGTGTGAAACTTTCTTCTACTGCTTAAAGTTGCTTTTTAGATAAGAATGATGTTTTCTTACTAGCAGCTTGATTTATTTTGCTGCCCCTCTCTAAAGTTTATTTCAATTACTAATCAATTCTCTACTTGTTCTTCTCTCTTCAAGTAAATGAGCTTTTCACATTGCAGATTTAGGGACGATTTTCTTCCGAGTCATCCTTGCAGTAGTTAGTGTGAAAATGACCACAATCATATTGTTATCCTTGAGATGAAGATGTCAGAGTTTCACACACTACACATGTCATTGGGCGTGTAATTTGCTTACTATTTAACTTTGCAACTTGGATATTCATGCAGGTTTCTTCTCCCAGCATTACTTATTGCAATCAATGATGTAGCTGCTTACTTTTTTGGTTTTTTCTTTGGGAAGACACCGTTAATCAAGCTTTCTCCTAAAAAGACATGGGAAGGTTTCATTGGAGCATCCGTTGCAACCGTGATATCAGCATTTGTGGTGAGAATAATCATGCATACTTAAATTCAACACAGGAATCTCTGCAATCCCCTCCCTCTCCTCACCTTCTATTTTTTATTGTGGAGGTAACATTTATGGTGCTTGGAAGTATCAAAAGATATACTCCCTCCGTTCCGAAATATAAAATCAATATTGACTTTTAAAAGTCAATTTAAAATATTTTAAAATTCAAAATCGATATGAATTCATTATTTTTTGTTAATAAAAGTATGAATATTATGAGCAATCTAAAAAGGTCAGCACCGAGAATAGTATTTATTGATCCTATTTGTTTATTGAAAGTTCCTACACCCCTTCTAATTTATCTCGTTCTACTTTTCTGCATCGAGTATCCACTTGTATCTGAGGACTCTTTCTGTTGATTCACATTAAGACACATCATGATATTAATTTTAATTTTAAAGAAGTAGATCCTCTTCCCTACAAAGGATCTTCATTTGAAAGACAAAGTAAAGATTTTATTTTATTTTCAAATTTTAAACCATCACATATGCATGTTGAGAAAGAATAAATAAATTACATATCAAATTAATATCATTAAATTTGGTAGCATAGCATTGTTCAAATCCTAATTTTTGTCCAAATATGTTTTCTATTTTCTGGTTGAAGAGTCGGCCATTTTATGAACGATTAAGTAATAATTTATCCCTTTAGCGTCTCTTTTTGCTTGCTTGGCGTGTTGAAAGCATATGGTATCACAGTTATTAAGATGGATCTATGATGATTTTCCATTTATCTCATATGCAGCTTGCAAACATCTTGGGTCGTCACCAGTGGCTGACATGTCGGAGGAAGGTAACATTTTTGTATGGAGTTGCATCCATATATTTGAAGAAATATGCAGTTCTATAAAAAACTAAGCTTATCTAGAAGATCATTTGCAGGATTTATCAACAGGTTGGCTTCAATGTGATCCTGGTCCGCTTTTCAAGCCAGAATATTATTCTTTACCTGGATGGGTAAGTTACAGATATTGACAAGTTCGTATTGAAGTTTCAGTATGCTCTGGACTTGAGAGCATGGCTTTTTTTTCCCTTTTTAAAAAATAAGTTAAGAGTGGTTTTCTGGCAGTCCTGTTGGCACGATTATTACATTTCGCTAAGTACCAAGTTCAAAGTACTATTCTCACACACATATCAACTCATAGCTCTATGCATGCCATGTACAATATGCTTTGTATGTGAGAGCACATCTCATTCTGACATTTCAGACAATTTCAGGCCAAACATCATTTTATTTTAAACTTTGAGTCTCACTTATGTTTCTTCTAGTGCTAATCAAGGGGAAAAAATAGGCATTTATGTATGCATTTGTAAGCATAGCTGCTGCTAACTTGGGGAGAACTTCCATATTCTGGGAGATGAGCTGGCAGAAGAGCTCTGAAGGAGATTTTGTTTTTCCCTGAACTGCCTTTATTTGTGAATGGGTAGAGAACTAGTGGGCTATGGTTTGTTCCACAAATTTTCTAGGTTGGGATACTTAGTCACTCAATAGGATATGCGAGAATACAAATGTTGACAGCAAGGAAGTTAGCATAGGCATCTCGTGACCCCAAAAGCACGAAACTGGTGACCCATAATAGGGCGTTGGGGAGCAGGCTTTCTCTTCTTTTGAAGAGGAGTTGTCAGGTGAAGTACTTCGAGGGATTTGAAGCTACGTAGGTAGGAAGATGAATCAATACTTATATAAAATAGTCTTGCTAATGCACATTCCTATGGAGTCCAAATAGCAAAAGAAGAGACGAGCACGAGCAAGGGGGTCGAAAGAAAGCTCTTTCAATGGCCGATAGAAGCCCAGCCCAGTTTTCGCCTTTTTTATCGTGTTGAGAATACAAATGTTGAGTTTGACGTATAGATAATAATTCTTCTTTATGGCAGTCATGGCTTAACTTGTTGACCTCATATCTTTACTTTCACTCCTGCCTCCTCCGGTTCATTCAGAAGTCACGAATAATTTTTTTTAATGGACTTGTGTTAGATAGCAGGCGGATAACCAGTATTGTACTGATCGAATTTACAAGAATGAAATGCCTGTTCATTTTTAGTACCATACATTTCTGAATTTGCATAACTTGATTGTCTTTATGTGAAGGCAAAGCTGAATATTTCTCACAATAGAATGATGTTGCTTGAATTTACAAGTTTCCCCCTAAATTTAATAGAGCAATGTACTATGTGGTCTACTGAGATATTGCAGTTTCCTTGGAAAGAGATGTCAGTTTTGCCTGTGCAGTGGCATGCTTTATGCTTTGGTTTATTTGCATCCATTATAGCACCTTTTGGAGGATTTTTTGCCAGCGGTTTCAAGAGAGCTTTTAAAATCAAGGTGTATTTTCATTATCATTTTCTGGATTATTATTTTTATTTAATCATGGTTATAAGTCTACTTCTTCTCAAATTCCAGGATTTTGGATATAGTATTCCTGGACATGGCGGTTTTACTGATAGGATGGACTGCCAGGTAAGCTACTGTATACTGGTGATTCCAATTCACGCTATTTGAGGTTTCATTTCAAACTTTGATGTTATGCTTAGAAAATGAGACTCCCTCCGACTCAATTTACTTGCCAACACTTTTTTTGTTGTTTGAGGCACAAATTGTAAGCGCATGAAGAGACGTTAAGATATTATATTTTTAATATATTTGTAATGTAACTGAAAATATAACATTTAAATGTTAAAAATGTAATATTAAAATATATTTTCGTATGTTTTAAACGCTGTGCTGCACACACCAAAAAAAAGTGTGGCAAGTGAATCGAGACATACAGACTATCATCTACTGCAACAGTACTGTCATGGTGGAAGGCATAGCTACTATATAAAAGCTTGTATTATTTTCTTTTGGAAGTATATTATAATACCTCCATTCCAAAATATAATTTACAAAGGCAAACTTCTGGTATGCTATACTGAATAATTCAAGATATATAGTAATAGGTAGTGGATCATGTTGTGTAGCTTTTGTTGCAATGATTTTTTTCTGTAAATAAAATAGCTGATAATATTATCCTGAGGGGTTGAAGAAACTATTAGGGTCTCACCAATGCACTGAAAAAGAAGCAAAAAAACAAACACGCAGAAAAACAATAATGGCAGGGTCTTTCTTTAAGATGTAGAAATCTTGAGGTCAAGTTATTTTAGCTTTGGCTTTCTTTTGACCTCAAAAGTGCATACCTAATCAGAAATCAGAAATCTTGGAAGGAAGCATTCTTCATGTTTATGATGCTGATAACTAGAATTTGAAATGATATACACCGTAACTCAGGTTTTGCATATATCTGCAGATGGTGATGGCTGTTTTTGCATACATATATCACCAGTCATTCATAATTCCTCAAACCTATCCAGTTGAGATTATTTTGGAACAGGTGAGTCAATTTATTTCCCAATCTTACAGCAGGAGGCAATGCCACATGGCAAACCATTGAGCCAACTCAGGTGGGCTATTATGTATTTAATAAATAAAGCTTTTGATGGTATAGATACTAAGGAGCCTTACTTTTGAGGAGCAGAAATACTTGCTCACGAAGCTGGACCAGATATTGGAAGTAAGGCAGTTGGAGGGGACTCGTTGAAGCGGCATATCTCATCTTAATGATATTTTTTTCAACATCTTCTTGTAATGTTTTCTTTTCTACGTCTAAAACAGGAAATTAAGAGCAACACAATCAAAGTGTTGGTTAGTATTGTCATCCGCAAACACACTTTACGGCCAAATTTAAATTGTCTTTTTCTGAAATGGCACAAATCATATACAAAACACTATACGCATCATATTATGCTGTTGTGATTGCCAGTTGCAGTAGAACTCCTGTCGTTTTTTGCTATTGCCTTTGTGGCGGTTGAGTACTTTCTTCTTTCAAAATGGTTTGCTACCCACTTACTTGTCTCGATGCCAACATCAGAAACTCTCAATCTTAAATTGAAAAAACCCTAAATCAACTGTACCGTTAATGCGTTTCATCCTCTCTTTAGATTTTTTCAATGGAGAAAGCTAACCGTACTTGTGCGTTGACGAAAAATGTTTTCCATAAAGCATTTTATGGTATATTAAAAAACAAACCAACATCAAAACTGTTTCTATTAATTTAAACAACTAAAGATGCAATTCAAGCTCCTCTTATGGCACAATTATTGTCAATTTAACATAAATAAACTGGAGAAAAAGATTGTTCCACATTCGCACTAAAAATACAGTACCTAAACTTTCCTTAAGATATGGGAGTTGTTTATCCGGAGTCTCCTTTTGGGAATTTTTTTCAGAATATCATTTCATATGGATTCAACAAAGCCATTCCTTTTAACTCTCAGAGCCTTCCTTGTTATCCATTGCTACTGTCACCCCAACTTCAGCAGGCCGAATAATCCGGTCATACAGCATGTACCCCGACTGCAGCAAGAAAAACAAAGATGCACTAGGCTCAAGTTGCTAATAATGCTACTCACTCCAAATAAATTTCGCTTACATATCTTAAAAACAAGATGAAGAATTACTACAAATTTACAAAGATCACTGAAATTTTGACACCAATCAACCACGTCTAATCAGAATAGTTGTTAGATTTTGCAATTGACTCATGCAACCATTCATCAAAAGAAACATATATACATACTGATTCTTTTTAATGGAAAAAATGATATATGATTCTTCTTTAAAAGCTGACTACACTCTTTCTTGTGGTCCAAGTCCCTCCCACCCTTTCCATGTTTTACAAGGTTTCAGAAGGATAAGATTTAACATACTACATTAAATTTTTGGTATGCTAAACTTACCTTCAAGACAACAGCAACCGTGTTGGGAGCCTTGGAAGGATCTGGTACTTGGAATACTGCATTGTGCCTATGAGGATCAAACTGTTCATTCGTAGGATCATACTTTTCAACCCCAAACTTTTTGAATACCTGAAAGAAAACAAATCATAAGCCCAACCTGAAAAATCTTCTCACTGAAGTCGGTCACAGGTTCATCATTGTTTAGCACATGATAGAGATTGGGGCATTGGGCAGCAATTAGAACTTGCCAGGATGACCTTGCATATTATTAGCTGGCAACATAAATTATAACCTGAAAGATTCATTCAGTAACATATAAAGTATAGGAAGTCCATCTAATCGAGAAGATAAACAAGAATATCTAGCTAAGTTGGGTTCTTTCCAAAGCAGTCCTGTCAAATTTATTTAGTGATGGTGAACACGAATCTGATATTTGTGGGAAAATAATATTATACCTCTGTTAGCTGTTTTTCAGTCATTTCAACACCTTCTAGCAGTGTTTTTAGAAGTGGCACAGCTCCAGCAGTGTCTTTAGATGTGTCAATCTCTGCAAAACTGTCTTTTACAACTGAAGAAGCTCTACCCATATTATCCGCAACATCCAATAAGCTCTTTGCAAAATTCTGTAAAGTACATTGGAACAAAGAAAGGGTAGAAAATATAAAGAAGGCACTGTCCAACATGAAAGTGATCCATCGTGGAAAGAAACTACGCTGAGAAATACCTGTATGGCAAACTTTTTCGAATTCTCTGCTTCACGTCGTGTCCTGTCCATCACATTCTCCATTTCAGCATAAGTCCGCAGAACTTTATCTTTCATAGTTTCAACCTCCTTGTGCTTTGCCTTGAGAAGTTCTTCCTTCTCTGATACAAGTCTCACCAGATCATCCATGGACAAGTCATCCTCAGCATCTGGATCAAAAAATGCAGTTCATTCATTCCTCTTCAAATTCTGTAGAACAAAGGAACATGTTAATATGAAAATTTTAATAGAACCTAATTCCTCTGTCTGTTCGGAATTATTTCCAGATGCAGATGATTTTGTGTGATCAGATACTTCAGCATCTCCACTTGTTTTTTCAGAAGCATTTCTGGGCTGCGCAGTCTCCTTCTCAAGAAATTGAGACGATGTAGATGACGAGAATCGTTGTTGCAAGGAAAATGGACTGAGGATTGAATGATGTAACAAAGACACCTGACCTGCAACCACCTGAAATAACCCAAGCATATCCATATGGGTTTTTGATACATAACAAGGTTCAAGGTTGTCTAGAAAAAAATTAGCCCACCTAAGCTGGGATTCTTAGAATCCACCCCTTATCTCATGATGCCACACCCAATTTATTTCAGCAAATGCATATATCTATATATCTAGAAGTGCGCATTAAGAGTTTCTTATTGCTCCATATGCATCAAAACTATATCATAAATTTGATTTCCTGGAAATAATAATGTTCTACAAGGTGTGGGGATAAAAAATTTACCAATAATTCCAGATTTTCTTTTACATATAAAGCAACTCCAATTTTCATTTTTAGTATAAAACCTTAAGGCTAATCGAAGCTGGCAAAGATAGAATGGGAAAGAAATCACATAAAGTACTCGGGGGATCGAGGAAATGTGATGAGAGCACCCTTACATCCTAACGGTTTAGATAGAATCAGGAAAAATCACAAGTTGTAGCACACAAACCACGGAGCGCGAAAAAAGAGAGGGCATTTTCTACATCGACTTCAAGATTGATTTCACTACAAAACAACTTTATTCATGCTATTGCTAAAACCCCGATAAACCCTAGCGCCAGAAAAGGCTGCTACAGCTAAAACCCTGATAAAACCCTAGCACCTGTAAGGGCTTTGCTTAATCACCGGAATACTAATATACTGAATAAAAGGGTACCTTGCTGGGAGATTGATGGAGGGAACGAAATTGATTCAACGGAGGGATGTATCGATGTTGCTCTTGGCTGCGAGCGTAAAAGAGGAACGAGTTCCTGATGGCCAAACTGCTCCTACTTGATAGCAGAGAGCTCACCCTGCCGACCAACATCTCGCAAATCTGATTCCGGCGCTTGATAGGGGAGAGAGAACAAGTTGTTTAGAACTTAGAAGAAGGGTTTATATTATTAGAAGAGAAATAGAAAGTTTCTGCTGGGCTAGAAAGAAATAGCAGGAAGGAAATTGGAATTCAGGAAATATATCTTTGAAATTGACTCAAATAGCCCTATAATAAACAGTGATTTACTTGCTTGTAAAAATTGTGAAATATATTTAAAAAGTTCATAAACATTTCAAAATTTCATTATCAAATGTGACAAATCTGTTTTTATATTTTTATTTTATAAAAATTCCAAAAAAGAAATGCATTTCACTGGCTTTCTATTTTCTGAAAGTTTAGAAAGACTCAAAGGCTATATTAGGAAAAATAGTATTTTTTTGGGCACAAACAATTATTGTTTTCAATATCACGTCAAATAATAGAACCCAATTATCATTTTATCAACTGGGATCATATTTTGTGAACAGATCCAAAGTAATATATAAATTCCTTCAATCAAACTACACCTAATGTCACATGTAACAAACACTAACCCATATTCTAAGACAATTCAAATCTCCCGCACATTTTTCATTCATCTCATAACTTGGAGGTGTTTTCAGTGATCGTCTGGTAGGCGGCTCGGTGACCATGGATGCTTGAGACTGTGAATGATGATGGCAGTGATTGTGGCCTTGTTGTGACGGTGTTTAGTTTGTGAAAAATGTAACGTTGCATACATGATTGAGAAGGAAATAATTGTATCTTCGCCATACAGAAAAGTATTTTTCTAAAATATTATAGAAGGAAATCACTTTATTTAGAAGAAAGGAAACGCGCAATTGTCGTAAATTTAGAACCATATGAATATCCTCTAGATGAAATTTAAAACTGCTAAACAAATATTACATAAGATTAAAAGATGTACCAACACAATGAGTCAGAACTTGATCACTATCAAATTATTCACCATAATATAAAGCCAGGTAGATATTCTGGTAATGCATCTGACAATATAGTCATTTTGGCTCCTTGGGAAAATGCAGTTTGATCAACACAGGAAGTTCAGCCAGCTCAATCTGAGGTTTACCCAACAAAATACTCTTCAACTTTTCATCACAATTGACTATGTTCTTATTGTTCGGATCCTGAAAAAGAAAAAAGAAAGAACCGTCCAATCAAGATTTGGGCAAAATCTATATTGTTGTGTTGTAAACTATTAAGCTTTTAGTACATGGCATGCAGCAAGAAAGAACAATGTAATAATTTTATTTTCCCAAATAAATTGTCCAGATATGTGTAAATGATATTGTTCTTTTAGTAGGCATTCGCCGCGCAGGTTCAAATTCTTATGTACCCTTTTGTTGCAGAAAATAGAAGCTCCTGCTAGAACCCAACTTCAAACCCAACAAAGAAATAAGGCCATATGAATGACAAGATAATGCCCCCGCCCAGACTAGATCTAATAATCCCCCTCCACCACCCCCACCATCAGCCCCAACAACAAAAAAAAATTCTTGCAACCCTGACCACTTTGATGTTATGGAATCTCATACCACTCGAGTGCTAGAGCTCTGGAAGTAGTTCCTGATGTTATTTTTTTCATGATTTACTTGTTAAACACTAGTAACCAAAAGCAAAAAATAAAATGAAAACTTAGTCCTAAGGTAAAACCACCAGATACAGGGATCAGTTTTCTTGTATTGCTTTTTCTTCAACATCATTCAAAACTCAAAACTCATTCACTTTGAGTCATGAATCACATCATTATGAAAAAGTTTGTTGCAAGAGATGAGCCTCCTGGTGATGATTGTATTTATTAATACTAATGTATAGTAATATTTTACCCAATCATACAAGCAAATCAAAACTCAAAACTCATTCACTTTGAGTCGTGAATCACACCATTTATGAAAAAGTTCTACAGTTGCAAGAGATGAGCCTCCTAGTGATGATTGTATTTATTAATACTAATGTATAGTAATATTTTACACAATCATACAAGCAAAAGCCAAATGTCTTACATCAATATGAATCTAAGTTAAAGAACTTTGATGTTTTGACACTTAAATCTAGATTTCAAAAACCAAAAGGATAGCAATTCTATCTTTTAACTATCAAGGAGAATATTATCGAAGTGGTTTGACTTGGTTTAAGATAGACATATCTATAATAATTTCTTAGACATTATATAGGTCACTGAGTATCACTCTAGACATTCTACAAGCGTTTAAACGTAAGAGATCTGTTTCAGCATGATACCTACCTGAGTTGTTTTACCATCTCTTTCTTTTTTTCTTTTTTTGAATATTACAGCAGAATATTGGCAAGGATGCAACCATTTACGATATAGTAAATTGTTTGAAAGCCAAGAGCCTTTAAGGACTCAGCATAATTTTTATTTACTATAAGACCATTCATTCATGATTTACAGGGCCGGCCCAACCTTAGAAAATAAAAAGCCTACGCTTTAGGCCCCATTTTAAAAAAGGCCTCAAATTTTTTAACATCATAAATAATTCATATAAAAAGGTCTAATAAAAATATAAGCTAAATAATTTTTTATGGCCCATAATCCAATTCAAATATTAAATAAGTAAAAAAAAAAATAACAGTATAAAAAAAGCCTCATTTAAATAAAAATTATTAATACTCCCTCCGTCCCAAAATAAAAGTTCTCCATTGATTTTTGTAATCAAATTGACCATTTTTAAAATTAACAATTAAACATATATATTTAGATTTTTAAAAAAGTAAACATTGAGATTAGTACTAAATTTTATATAATTTATAATATTTATAGGCTTTTTATATATATATTAAATAATAATAAGATATATTTATTTGAAAAATGATTAATTTGACCATAAAAGTCAATATAAGATGTACCAAACATAGAAGGCCTCGTTAAAAATATCGCTTTAGCATTATAAAAAAAAAATATCGCTTTAGGCCTCATATTGTCTTGAGCCACCCCTGATGATTTAGTAGACGTACGTACTTAATGAATTCTCAACAGCTAAAATATATACATTTAGGTAGAAAATTGGAACCTGGAGATTGTTGGCCTTGATGTATGACCAAACACGCATGAAGCAGCCCAAGCGAGAGATCTGAGACTGACCCAAAAATTCACGAAGAGTTGAAGGTAAATTAACAAGGTCAATCAAGTTGGCAAGTTTCTTTGGGTTTTCTGTGATGGCCATCTTCATTCGCGGTGGCAGCATGATCTCTCGATTATGTTACACTTTCTGCAATTTAAAACTCCACAAAAGGTTATTGAAATTATCAACAGCCAAATGTTCCATTCCTCATACATACATAGTCTATTTGAATTATTCACAATCTTAACACTGAGGTGATAATATAGCCCTGTCTAAACAAAAATATAATATGCCCGTCCGAAAATTCAATAAAAAATAAAAGGTAGCATCGCCGGTGGAGAATTCAATCAAACACCTTGAATTCAATTGCGTAAATTACTCATTCAACAGATTAGTACTTCTAATCTGTGGAGTAGCTGTACATACATAAACGGGCGTTTGAAGCATTAAATGCCCCTTTGTATTATTTTGTTCAAATTGGCATAAGGGTTAAAGTATACAACCGCGTTTAGAAATATGCACGAGTTTATAACAGTTAAGATGGTATACCTAGCGAGTTTCACTTCCAGAGCGATAAAAACGTGGCTTTATTAGAGAGAGAGACTCTTCTCCTGCAAACTGTAAAGAGTCGTCTTGCAGCTTGAAAGTTCTGAACTGCAAATGGCGACGAGAGATTAGGGTCGGGTTATAATTGGGTCAATTATACTAAGGTCGTGGGGCTATGGGGATCCGTTTAATTTTGGGTCAATTATCATATTGGGCTAAGTAAGATATAAGCTATGAGAGGCTTGGCTCATTGAATTGTAAATGGACTATGGAGATAATGTCTCAATAGGCTTGTTAACCTTGCTGCGTTCGGTCCGGACGGAGCGGCTCATATGTTCCACTTCACAGCACCAAAAGTGCCACGAGTTTGTGACCTGTAATATCCACTTTTTTTGTGGAAATATTATTTGCTTATTCAAGAAATGCTACTCCGTCCAAGATTACACCCCCACTAGGATTATGTGTATATCCACCTACTTGCAACATATTTATCTTATATTCTTGGCTACTAAGTGCCTTCACGAATTTAATGTATTACTACATCGCGACACTTATCACAGTAAATCAATTAATATATATATTTTAATAATATCAAATTTTACAAAATAATAACAGCCTCACATAGACATGCACAGTAGGTCGGACTAGTCCGGCCTGGCCTGAGTCTGATAGGCTTTAACCGTTGACCAGGTCAGACCAGACTTTGACTTTTGGGCCTGTAGGCCGGGTCAGGCCAGACTTTTAGATCAAAGTCTGACATTTTGAGACCTGTAGGTCAGGTCAGGTCAGGCCTGTAGGCTAGGCCGAGCCAGACCTAGGGTCAGGTCAGGCCAATCCTTGGGCCGGGTCAGGCCAGTCCAGTCCTTGGGCCGAGCCGGACCAGGTCAAGCCTAAAAACGTAATCAACTAATTTTTAATGTGAAATATAAATATTAAATAATTAACTATTATATTAATTAAATGTATTAACAAAAAATTAAAAATGAATAACTAATCAATAATAAATAATGAGTCGGTTATAAATATTTTGCTTCAAAATATTTTAAAAATGTCTTTAAAATTCAAATCTTCAAAAAATGTATCTTCCTATCTTAAAAAAATATCTCTTCATTATATCTTCAAAAAATATATCTTCAATCTTCAAAAAAATATATATCTTCAATATTCATGGATGTGTAATTTCGTTAGTTTCTACTCCAACTTCGAGATATATATATATATATAATTATATACACGTAACATAAATGATGATGAAATGGTATAGTAAGACTTGTTGTAGCTCCTAGTGGGTGTAGCCGTATACTGTGTAGGCATTTGTAGAAGTAAGATATATGATACCAATTCAAATATTAATAATTCATTAATTTTGATTTACGTGGTAAAGGTAATACTCTTATTGCTCTTTGTGTTTTTTTTACTTGGATTACTTTACAAGTTTTGATAACTCAAAAGGTCAGACAGTGCCACAACGGTAATAACAACATAGGTTATTCGACGGATTGGGCTGAGCTGGGCCAGTCCTCTGCGTAGGTCGGGCCGGACCTTTGCATAGGCCGAGTCAGATTGATCTTTTTCATAGGCCGAGTCAGGCCGAATTTTTACATCAATTTTCAAGATGGTATTATTCTCGAATGCTCAATAAATGACATTATATAAATATATGCATTCATGTGTATCACTCATAATTAATAAACACATAAAGACAATTATACAAATAATCCACTTGATAATTTTTATAAATAAAATAATCTAATTAGATTATTATCACAAATGAAATAGTTCCACTAGATTATTTTCGCAACTAAAATAATCCAATTTGATTATTTTATAATTTGAAATATTTTGATGCATATAAATATCTTATTTTTTGAACATAAAATTCAAATGTAATTATTATATGAAAATTTTATACCATAAATTGACGTAAATAATTTTATTGTTGCAAAATAAACATGTATCTCTTTAAATATAAAAATAATCATAATTATAATGCATGACAATTCACATATAAACACATAATTATAGCACATACAAATCATGCTATTCAACAATTTATTATGAAATAAATATGTTAACATAAGTAAAAACACATATACATATGTTAGGCCTGGGGTAAAAGGCCCATCAGGTTTAAAACCCTTTAAGCCGATCCTTCACAACAGAAATTAACGGTTTTTTAAGCCGGTCCTTCACAAAGAGATTTACGGTTTCAAAAACAATGCCAGAAATCAACGGCTTTCATCATTTTCAACCTGTAAGTTAATATTCAAACCCTAATTTGATGAAAACTTTAAATGGCCAAAACTTTCTCAATTCTTAACGAAAAATTAGGATCTTTATGTGCTTAGAAAGATCTCAACAAGAACTAAGTAATCATACGAATTTCAACAATTTTCGTTACAAACACAAAAAATGAAAATTAAACTCATTTCGGCCATCAAAGTAAATTTCAAATGCATATATCTCAACATTGGATGCATATTAAATCAACAAAATTTAGAGAATGACTAGTGTTGGACTGCGCATTTTACTAAAGTAAATGAGTTGTTCATATTGGGCTTTAATCTTGCAGCCCATTAGACCTAGTGCATCCACAAGAGAACTTTTAAGTCCCAATAGGCTTGGTCCGCCGTCTCTTAACTCTGACTGATAAATATGGCAGTTGCAACTTAGTATTTATTTTCGACGTTATGACAGTTATTTTGGACAATAATTGGTATGACAGTTACCTTTTCCAAAAGGATCCATTGGACTATCGAATGGAAAGAGGGGAAGAAACGGCTGATATAAAAGACAAGGTGACAATAAAAATAAAATAATACCATTTTTAGTTTACTAAATACTAAGTACCTCCATTATTAATACCTCTTAAAGCACAGACTTACTCTCACACCAAAATTATTCCCGACGACCCAAGTCGTTAAGTACTTGAGATTGTTCTTAGACGGTGGTTGAGCGTCTCGACATCTTCAAGCATTAACAACTCAAATGATAAGTACAAAGATACATGTTTAATTACATGAATGCAACAAAATGAAAATCTCCAATTTTTATCTTCATTCATAAATTATCATGCAATATATGTACACACATATATACATATCATATCTCCACATAATGCACGAAATATATGATTTATAATATGTATATATATACGTTTTTAAAATTGCGTACTTCTCATGAATATAAAATTCATGTAACCTCTTAAATTAATGTCACAAACTTGTAATAAGCTTCCTTCATGGCAAATTTTCATTATTATCAATTGATAACAATGTCTCTACAAATATAAAGCCTCAAATTCTGTCCCATCCATCTTGTATAAGAATGATTAAAAGCCTTGAGATTATTGCAGAATTTTGAGATGGATGTATAATTCAGATAATAGAATATAGAAAGCTTAGAGACGTCTATTAGATACACTGTCCTTGAGGCTTTTATTTGTCCCTCTCATAAATTTTTTAACAAGATTGTTATAGGGTTACAGATGAAAAATCTTTCTCAAGATACAACTAAGCGCGGGAGGATTATTACAAGCAATAAACTTGAAATAATCCCAACGAATACTATGTTGAATTAGTGAGAAAGAGGTATTGATTTTGAGAGAAAATAAGTTAGAAAACTTACGCATCACACGACAAGTGACTATGCCTTTTTATAGGCCTCCAAAAATAACCAAAGGTCATGACTATTCATGAATAGTCATACATTTTGGTTATTCACATCTATTCTAATAGATATGTTCTTAAAAATATTCGTGTCTATTGTTGACGAATAGATGTGATTCTTAATCATTTGCATTTAATCAAATAGAAATATTTTTTCTAACATAATAATCAAATCGTATTTTGATTAAATAAAAATCCAACAAATTATTTATGTGTTTAACTCAAAATTAGACATGTTAATGTATGATACTCTCCATTAGACATATATTTATACTCGTTGAGTATGAAATTCCACACCACATTTGTAATGTTAAATATACAAAAATACCACAAGTAACCTTAGAAGATAAGACTGTAGCATGCATGTATTCACATAAAGTTTATGCTTGGATGGAAGGAAAACCGCACAATAGTACTGCAATATATAGTTTATCACATCAAATTCACCTAAAACAATTAACCAGAAAATAAAAAGACAGAGTTCACCTAAAACACAAAAAACAATCAAGTGCCTAAAACATGAGTTTTATGAGTAGAGGGGAATAATTAATAAAAGGCAATGAAATTAAGGTTTTAGTACTTATGATGGATGGATCAGTAGTCAGGATCAAAATATGCATAATAAGGCCACAAGGCATAGTAATTCAGGCGCTCCAAGGAATTTTCTTTCTCAAGCCGAAATCTCTCCCTATTCCTTTGGATGAAATCTTCAAATATCGAATCATCATCCACACTAGTACCTGCAGCAGCATCATGCAAGGAATTTTCTTCCCGGTAATTATACCTTTTAGTAGAATCATCAAATATTGAATCATCCGCATTAGCCGACACAGAAGATGATGCAGCTTCAGGCGTTGCATTTATTCCCTCCATCTTTTCTTCCTCCCTGATCATTATTCGACTACTAGGGTTTTTTGGCCTTTGCTCTTCTTCTTGCATGAAGATTATTCCTCTTTTTTCTTGGCTTCTTCCGCTAAAAAAACATAGTTTACCCGGATATTTTGGACGACGAATATAACGTACGACTGTGTCAAGGCAAGCACGGGGTGTGTTCGTGATGCCCTTCCATACCTTTTTGGCGGATAAAACCTTCTTCTTCTTTGGTCTTAACATGGACGACATTTTTTTCTTTGGCCTTAATTAAGATGGAGATCTAGGATAAATTAATATTTATGGATTAGGGTTTAAGCTTGTGATAGAATTTCGGCAAATTATATAAGCAAAGATTGGTCGTAATTAATTAATTAAGAATTAAGGATGCAATATCTTTCTCATTTTGTACACATTTCCTTTATTTCTAATTTATATTTGTAACTACCAGAAAAAACAAATTATCTTCTTAATTATCCACTACCAAAAAGAAATAAAAATTATGTGATCTTAATTTACGTATATAATAATATAGGGGAGTGATTTATAAAATATGATTGCTATATCACTATTTTAATCAATGCATCTTTGGTCGTCTAGAAAAGAGATGAACGCACCAAATTTATAAAAAAAAAATGTTATCCAATACTAATAACGGCGAAAGAATTAAAAAAAAAATTAAATGAGATGATTCACTACGGAAGGACCCATTTTAATTAGTGATGTTGTTGTTTACCATTGGGCTTCGCCACCTAGTTAACACTCGTGCTGAATTCTTATGTGCATTCAAGAAAAAATTGAAAACTGAAAATAATATATATTTATCAATTAATTTGTAAGTATCTGTCGCATTTAAAATATACATTTTCCTAACTTTTTCTTGTTTAATATAATCCTTAATTCTCTTGACTTCCTCTTTTAATAAATTTATTTATTATTATTAATTTAGTAACCTTATACCTAGGGTGGGATATATACGGGCAGCGAACATGACATCCATATGATTCATAATATTCTACTACTGCTAATAGTAATAGGCATTTATCCCAAATTCATCATGGGATTATATAATCTCTCATAAATAGCCTTGAGAATGATAAAAAAATAATCCAAGGACTATTTAAGGGACTAATAACCCATCATCATAGGATAAAAAGTCGGAAATAACTTTAAATTAATACAAATAGTCCAATCCCAAGTATACATTTTACAAACAAACATAGCCTTAGTTACTTAATATAGGCAATGAAAGAAGTGGATCTTTGAGATTGAATTGATTGATACGGTTTACTAATTTACCTTATTAATATATCTCTGAATCTTGCCTCTTTTTTATACCAATTGTGATCTTTTTGTGTTATGTTTGTGATTGGGTCGCTTAAAATGCGAAGAGATCCAAACCTCACAATAAATATCAGTGGGCCGCCAAGAACCAACCTTACCCGCGAACACGAGCAATACCAGTCAAATTTTGCTATACCCTTCTGTAATCGATAGATATCAACAGGTATCATTTTGAGCTTCAACTTCTCCTCCAACTTAATTGTCGATGTCGTAACCGGTCAGCATGCATCTACCTAAACTGCTCCACATTTGCATTCGGAAAATCAAATGTTGTTCCTCCAAATGTAACAACAATTTTGGATCATATCATCAATATAGACTAAGTAATAATACAGACAGACTGTTTGAGTCGTAGCGAAAACCTTCCTTAATTCATAATTTAAGAAATTTCATTTATTTTTATTATTTTTTAGTATTTTTATCATGTAATAGTAGTAGTAGTTGGATCATTACTAACAAAAATATTATGATGATAAAAATAGTAGTGTATTGATTAAAATTGGAGGAATTAAAAATGCAAATGTAAAATGCAATTGTTGTCCATCAACTCCAAGCAAATGTTTAACTTTGGTAGTATATCTCAAACGTGAGTCGATTGCTTGTGTCAAACACAAATTGGTAGGGTAGCTCATCTCTCCACTTTTCCCAAATAACGATAGAAACACAAAGTGAAGATAACATAAATTGTCATTTCCTTATTCTTGTTTTGGGGAAGGGAAGGTGGCATGGTGCTGGTTTAAAATACAATGTAGGTCGTACGATTACAATAGAATGACTATGCAAAATAAATATTAGAAAAAAAATGAAACAAAGAAATGGAGAAATCAATAAATTAAATAGCTCTCTACATGATCAGCATCTGCCCTTGCAAGTCCCCTTCTTGCAGTTACTCCAACTGTTTGCAAGTGCTTCGTCTCATCATCTGAGCAATCACTCTCTCTCTCTCTCTCTGTGCACCGACGACTGGAGAAGTGATAAGCCAAAGACCAAAATGAATATTTCGCAAAGCCACCGTTAGAAATTGCACTTTATTCTATATTTTGGAGACTTAATTATTGTCAAGTTTGATCTTGAATAAAACCTATTAGTGCACATAATTTAAGCAAATATAAATGTACAATTGGCTTCCTAATTGTGGATAATAAAAAAAAACCTCATTTGATTTGTATAGAAATCATTTGATTTGTGCATATAGTGAGACATTTAATAAGATGCAAAATTATTTGATAAAACTAATTTTTTCTTGTCTCATTTAATAGAGGTGATGTAGTCTTATTTTATTTTGGAATAAAAGAAAAATAGTGAAAATTATTCAAATTCTATTTAACTATTAATTATTACTAATGTGTAACTTACAATATATATGCATGTATATGTATATATATATATGTTGATATTATACATAAGATAAGATATATACATATGATATATATAAGGACACATAAGAAAATACTAAGCACTTGGAATAATTTATTTTTTTCATATATTTTTATCTTCTACAAATATCAAACTCTCACAAGTATGTTCAGTTTTGAAATTTGACATATATCTTGAAAGTATATCATCTGCAACCCATATCAAACCAATCATGGTGGGAGCAATAAAGATCTTAAGGATAGAGATCACCAATGTCATGTCATCTACTACGATTTTGATTATACGAAACACGATTTAACAGCCACTCTCATATGTGGCTATATATATACATAGCTCAAGAAATACCAACAGTCTTCCCTAGCAGCCATAGTACCAGAGACAACTCTAAACCAAATATGGTATGAAGTGTTGTCCTGTCCAGCATCCACCCATACACGGTTATCCCAGCTCTGTTGTTCTCAAAATACGTCACTACAATTTCAAATTAATAAAGAAAAAAGTTAATTTGTGAAATATAGGAGTATATTGATTTGTAGAAGATACTACACTCACCTAAGGCTTGTCTTTTCTGAAAAGAGATGGTGCTATAGGTATAGGCTGGGACAAGTTTAGTATTGTCCAGCTCGTCTTCTTCATCTCCAACATCTTCGGTGTCTGATGATCCATCGTATATACCATTAGTGGTCACAGGGAATACTTGGTTGTAGCCAACACGGGCCACTGGAGTTGCCTCGGCTTCTACCGAATCAAACGAGTCAATTGTGGCGCACACATGCCACTTGGCTGCAAGGCATGTTACTGCTTGTGCCTTGTGCGTTATTCTTGTTGCGCTCCTCAGTATTATCATTAGCCCTGCAAGAAGGCTCACAGAACATAGCTGCACACAACCCCATTGACTATAAGTGTAGTTCATTAAGACCTAGTCAATGCTTTTATTAGTCAATCAAATCTCAATCATGTGAATCATGCAAGAAAAAAGGAATCTGTCAGTAAGTATACTACTTCTATTGTATGATTTCAGTACGGGATGTAAAATGAACCAACCTATTCAACTTTAGGTCGTTTAAAGCTCGTTCAAGATCGATTTATAGGATAAACGAATTAAATTTGATCTGAGCTCAGCTCATTTTCTACTAAGGGGCTGTTTGATTGCTTCTGGATGGGTCTTAATGACCACAAATCTGATTTGGTAAGATTTTGAGGCTGTTTGGTAAAACCTGTTCTGAGTGAATGACGCATGAGTTGGGCAGTCTCAAAATTGTAGTTTACTTGGTTAGAAGTTTCCTTAATGGTTTTTTTACTGAAATATCTTCAACCATTAAAAACAAATAACATGTGGTATATCTTTCTTCCTCCTTTCGTCATCTCTGTCATAATCTCTTTCATCGTAACACACATACATCTGGGTTCACCACCACCATCATCGCCTTCAACCCTTATCGGAGCCAACAATTCCATTTTCATCCAACACTTGATCCGTCATATATTAATAATTGAGAAGAGAACCATTAATTGAATAAACAGATGGTATCAACACAGCAGCAAGGAAGGAAGTTCAAGGCCTTCAAGCTTCATTGACCTAGGGGATGTTCAATAAAAGGAAAAGGAGACAGATATGATATCCAACCGCGAATCATCGTGTAGATGAATTGTTCTGGCCATAGCAAATTAATTGCTGAAAATCAATGAGTTTTATAACGTGGATAGACCTAAATTGCTTGATATTTGCCATCGATTAGTCACAGCTATTTTTAAATATTAGACTAATGTGTATGGGTTTCTTTCTTTAGATATTTCAGATAAAAAAATTTAAAGTAAGAATATAAAAAAAATAAACTGAACAATTTAAAATACTACTTCCACCTCAATATTTAAAAAAATAAATATGATTTTTTTTATGCATATTTTAGATTTTCATTCTATCATATATTTAAACAAGATTACATCTTAAAATTTTCAAGTATACTTGTTTTAGACAATTCAAAAAGTCAAAATAGAAAATATTGTTATACAATTACTTCAGACAAATCAATTAATAAATATCTTCTTCTTTTATTCCGTGTTCAATTGTTTTATTCAGAACTTTTTTATCAAACAGCCCCCGAGGCTAGCTCATTCTCTTCTTTATCCGACTTTAACTCTAAAATAAATATCGAACATGGGTTACTTGAACTCGGCTCTATTAGAAGCTGTAAAGTAAACGAGACACTTTTATACTTCAACTTTTGACTAAGCTTAAACTTAAGAGCCCCAATTCTCCCTTTTCCGTGAATTCCCAAATGGGAGTAGTCTCATTTCTACGAATACACTAAAAAGTTACAAAATGGTCAACCTACTTTTCTTTTAGGACACTATGGCATGTGAAGTAGACCAAAATACAGTTAATTAACGTGAGGAGATAGAAACATGGATCTTACCGCGAGTTCACCAGATTTGAAGATGTTGAGATCCGCTGAGGAGCGTGTGGTCATGAGAAGAGAGGTGAATTGACTAACTGTAATGACAATGAGGGCCATTGATATGAACACGCGGTACCTGTGGCTTATGATCCGTAGATGCCTTCTAATCCTCAGGTGTTCTCTCAACACTGTCTCCACATCAGAGTCTATATGGAAAACCTGGGCAAAATCATGTAGTCTAAGGATCTGGAGGTAGCAGATCAGACGGAAGAGGACGCACACCAGGAAGAACACCACTGTCCGGTAAAGCCATGACAAAAGCTCCAGGATGCATGCTACAGTATCACTCACGATAACATTGCCCAAGAAGGGAATGCGCGTTCCTCCTGAGCTGTACCACCAAATCTTGTATGCACTCTCGGCAGCAAAGCAAGGAATTACAAAAATGAAGAGGATCTTTAGTGATCTCTGCATGAACAAATTAAACAAAAAAGATTGGATCTCAAGAATTAGACTAGTAATATATTCGACAATTGACTGATTTATAGATTAAAAAAAAAAAAAAAAGCAGCGTGGGTTGCATTCAGAATTACTATTTGCATAACCATGTTGGTCTTTTCTTTCTTTTTTTCTTTAAATCATTTTACAATTTGTAGATATATATATATATTCTTTTGAATTGATTATACTCAATCTTTACATTGCATATTAATTACCATAACAATATTTAGATACTAATCAAAATATTCTCCACTAACAAATGTTAATAAAAAATAATTCTATTACTGTTTCGAATTGAAGTTTCCATTAAGATGAACCAAACACTTGGGATACTATATTTTTTCTTAAATCATTGAATATAAACTTGGGTACTGCATCTTCTTTAATACTTGATCAAATTAATGGATTGGGCCAAATTCTAAGAATTTATATGACTCCAAATTGCAATTGCATCATCGGAAATCCAAAAGAAGCTGAATACTAAAACCAAAAAGGGAAGTGAAGAGACAGAGAAGAAAATCAAGGTTTTCTTAATTTCCTAATCTACTTTGTCATATAATTACAGACAGAACAATTATGCAAATTCCATCCTCTGTTTAAATGAAATGCAGGGGAGACAATTAACCAAATATTTCTCATAATCATCATGTTTAAAGTTTCAATCTTCTCCCAAAAATCAAACCCAATATAATAAAATAGAATAGGTAGAGAAGAGAGAGGGAGAGAATGCGTACATGGAGCTGTTCTGTATATCCTTTCCGAACGGTCTCGCTTTCATCACAGAGCCTATCAAAGAAGAGAAACCTGCGAAGGCCATACCTACTGACGAACCGGGAGAGACATAGAAACGACAGCGTAGCAATGCCGCTGAGAGACAATTGAACCACTCTGTCAAAGGGCCTGCTGTGTTTGCTATCGCAATCACTACAGGCGAGTCCGAAATAGGAGAGACACGGCACGACGATGGCAAAAAACACGAACATGAACCAGGAAAGGCAGATGGTCCAGGCGCTGGATTGATCGACGAACATCCATTTGAGCCACGTTCTGAAGCTGTGTAATTCATCTTGGGCATGCGACACGCTGCGAGACAATTGTTTGTTTTTGTTCAGAAGCGTATCTCTTTCATCTCCCATAATAGCAGCTTTAATTTGATGGTGCTAGGCTAGCTTGTTTAGGGAGAGAGAGAGAGAGAGATAATTGTGGGGTTAATGGTTGGACTAGCGTTTGATTTGAGTCGAGGGAGGGTTTATATGGGAAGAAATGTTGGGAATTAGCTGTAGCGGGAATTAGGATTTGATCGATTGATTGATTAATGGAGTTTATGAGTTGTCTTCAATGGACCGACCGTATACGGTGGAAGATCGATCATGTTTAATCTTGGCGGTTTAAAAAAATTGGTTTTAAATGATACTCCCTCCCTCTGCCCCTCGCCTTAAATTTGTTATTTTTTACTCTATTATTTATTGTAAATTTGTAAGAAGCATTAATGACTTATTCTATTATATGATTCTTATATTAAATATTAATATATTCATTTTTTGATTTTTTTATAATAAATTTTAAAGAATAATATTAAAATTTATATTCATTTAGACAGACAATGCGTTAATTAAGAAAGAAAAGAGAGAGTATTATTATTTATTAATGCTTAATTATTTTATTATATTATAGTATGGGATTAATTATGTATTTAAAATATATGATAGAAAATATTATTTTAAAATTTTGATTTGAAACACCAAAACTGAGATCATGTACATTCTTTACCCTTTTTGTGAGCAAGGGAAACCATCAAATCCATCCCATATATATATTCTTGTACCGCATATAAATTAGGCCTTGCTTTGAAAATTAAACATAATCTTTTTTTCTTATTTATTTTTTAAGAAAAAAATGAAGATCGATGGTCATATTGGTTATCCATTCCAGGTTATGCAATACGTATTATGGTGGTACGTACCGGCACAGCAGAATGTGTAGAGTAAGTAATGGAGTCGTATTTGTGAAGGAAGGAAGGAAGGAAGGAAGCTCTCTTTTCCCTAGATTAGATTAGATCCTCTGTCTGTCTGTGTCTCTGTTTTTTCCTTTTGCTAAATTCATTAATTTCTCCAACAAATCACGTGTTGTTAATTTCAGAGGTAAATAATTCTTCCAAAGTCTTTGTTTTAATTTAACATATGTCATTATAATTATGAATCAAAGAGGAGAAACATGAATTTAATGCATGCGAAAGGAGAGATAGAGAGAATACAATTACACTCTCAAGTGTAGTAGTATTAATCATTCTGTTCTTTTAAACTTAAATAAATAAACATTTCTAGAAGAACGATTAAAAAATACTATTACTTTTTATTTCAGCCCTATAACATTAAAAAAAATAAAAAAAATTGAGTTTTATGTTTCATTTTAAAAGAAGGTTCTAAATTTTTAAATACCATAAATAATTTATGCAAAAAAGACCTTATAAAAATATAAGCCCAATTAATCTTTTAGGGCCCATAGTCCAATCTAAATATTAAATACCTAAAAAAAATTAGCAGTATAAAAAAAAGCCTTACTTAAATAAAAAAATATTAATACTCCCTCCGTCCCAAAATAAAAGTCTTTCATATACTTTTGTAATCAAATTGACCATTTTTTAAATTAACAATGAAACATATATATTAAGATTTTCAAAAAAGTAAATATTGAGATTAGTACTAAATTTTATGTAGTTTATAGGTTTTTTACATATATATAGTAAATAATAATATGATATATTGATTTAAAAAATAGTCAATTTGACCATAAAAGTCGATGGATGACGTATTAAACATAGAAGACCTTATTTAAAAATATTATTTTAGGTCTCAAATTGTATTGAGTCACCCTTGTTTTATTCTTCAAACATAACCTCCCAAAATCAAATAAAAATGTAGCAATGGTGAGATGATAATTACAATTTAATATATTTTAAAAAAATAAAGACATGTTAAATTTTTATAGTAATTTATAAATAAAATTAAATATATATTTTTAATTTTGTAATATATATATATATATAAAGAGAGAAAGTAGTAGTAGCATTTTTTTTTTGTGGATAAATATACACATACATCTAACTTACACCTCGCTTCCCAATTCCACCCTTTTCATAGCTTTTTGTTTAAATAAAATAAAATAAAAAAATCTAAAAAAAGGGGGTGTATGTTAGATATATGTATATATTTATCATTTTTTTTACCTTGAATGCTAATACTTTCGCCCTAAAAAGATAGGAGGAGGAAAATTGTAGTCATGCACAACAGGTCGTCTTGGGCTGGGCTTTTGACTTTCGGCGTGTAGGCCAGGTCAAGGCGGACTTAGTGTTTGAAAAGAGGGCATGCTGAGGCGTGTAGACCAATCCATGCCTAGTGTCAAGCCAGGCTAAGTCGATTCGATCCGATCCGGTCCATTCAATTTTTTTATAGCAATTTCAAATATTATAAAAACACCAATTAAAATTTTAAACTTAATTGATGTATTAATTAAAAGTAATGTATTACAACTTATAAATAACAATAATGAATTAAAATATTATAGAATTTTAAAGATATTGTATTATTTTATACTATCATTAATAAAAAAATAAAAATTAAGAAAACTATTTATTTTTTTAATTATTATTTTACAAATGATTTTCTAGTTTTTAAGTTAAGTATTTATTAAAATAAAGATGCAATGAAAGATCAGCAAAAAATATAAGTTGCTAACTAGGCAAAAAAAAATATTTATATATTCCACTACCAAATGTGTTTTTATGGATTTTTTTATTCGTATATAAATAAACATGCATGAATGAATTATGTATTGAAAGACACCAATTTTATGTGGTTTATTGAATGAGTTGTCATAAAGATGAAATTTTCTTCTGCGGTGGGAGAATTAAAATAGCAAAAAATGAAAATTAATAAGTCGAACCGAGTTTTAAGTGAATTAGATCGGGCCGAACTTGTTAGCAAGTCAGGTAAGACAGGATTTGAGCCAAAAAAATATAACATATTCATGACTTTCAGACATAACTGAACCGGACCAAGTCTTGACTAGGCTGAATTTTGATTAGACTAAACCGTGTGTCATTTGTGCATCACTAAAAAATTGTATGAATAAGAAGGAGAAGAAAGGAATAAAGGACAGCTGGTGGCGGGTCCAGTCCAGGCCTCATGAGATGTCGCTGTTCGATTGTATTGTGCACTATTACTATTATTATTATTATTATTATTATTATAGTAAATAGTAAATACTGGAGTAGCATAAAAGAAGAAGTTTATTCGGACAACACAGACAGTCAGCCTCCCTCCCTCCCTTTCTTTTATATTATTATTATTATTTATTACCTATAAAACTACTAACAAACAAGATACTGAGTGACTAAATAATAGACTGTAGTAAATAAAAATTGAGAAGTAATACGTAGGCAATGGATTCAGATGGTCAACGACGCATTTGGTGCGAAGGAAGTTTACATGTGACTTGTGAGAAATTGATTGGCCGGGTGGGTAGCTCTCATTATTTATTACTACAATAGTATTCGATGATATTATGTCTGTGTCTATGTCTCTTTCTTTCAGAAAGGAAAACAGAAAGAAAGAAAGCAAGCTGAGACAGTAGTCGTGTTATTTTTTTTTAATTATTTCTCTCTCTCTCTCTCTCTTTTATAAACAAAGTAATTGGTAGGTAAGCATGCTCTTCATGTTATCATCGACTTCTCTTTTCTTTTCTTTTCTTTATTTATTACAGCGTAGGTATAAGCAACGCGTTGTAGAATCATCTAAATTACAAGATTATTTTTCACAAATTATTTTGTTAGTTTTTTCTTCTTCTTTTTCTTTAATCAATCAATCAATCTCACAAACAAAGCAAGCCCATTATCTAAAAAAATTATTTCATATCCCTGAAATAAATAAATAATAAGTATATTCCTACTCTCACATATCGGTGAACAAACGGATCTCACATGTATAAAAAAAGAAAAAACTTACTAGTTACTTGTCTGTCTTAAGAGCATTAGAATAATTTTGCTATCGTCTATTTGCTATCACATGAGAGAGAGAGAGAGAGAGAGAAAGAGGCATTTGCGCTTCTTCTATTAAACACTGCAAGGCAAAGCAGGTCAGCCAAACCCTAACTAACGTAAGTTGGAAGGATGTCTTAATACTTCTACCCCAAACAAACAAAAAAATACACTCAAACAAACAACACGCTGGGCTTTAGACGGAAAAAACCAACCGTTTCAGAAGAAGAGGCTTCTAATCCCAGGAAGAAAGACAAGTAGTAAATCACCAAAACAAGTTTTTTTTTTTTTTTAATAAAGGGGCCAGGAGAGGAAGGGAGAACTTAAGGCAAACATAAAGGGGCTAAGAGAGAACTAAGAAAAACTCAAGGGAAACATACCTTTCAAGCACTCGAAATAAATCTCTTACTTTCTATTAACAGGTAGACTCGATGATTTTTTGTTGACGGGTAAACTTTTGCTAATTTACACAGTAGTAGTAAAGAGAGACCTTTTCCCCCAGAGGTAAAATAACCTCTGGTTTCTTCCAGGAGAGAAATATGAAATTAAAGATAACAAGACTTCATTCTCTTGGATGATTTTACTATTTCAGATGATAATAGATGCAATTTGGTACAAGCGTAACGTCTATTTACCAAAAAACACTTGTAAAATTATCATTTTTATTTAAGAAAATAAAATTTATAAAATTATCACTTTTATTTGAGAAAATATCAAATCCCGTAATATATAATGTGTGTTCATAACATTAATCTTTATTTATATAAACAATTGGAAATTGGTAGCCAAACTTTGTTATCATTAAGACTTCGACAACAAATACATGCTACAGCTTACCAAACTGGATTACTCCTCATTAAGAGAGAGACTCGATCCAGCAGCCAGCCAAACTACAGAATCCCTCGTCATCAGCGAAAATGTTGTGCCGTAGGCTTCAAGGCCACACATTATTTGACGGGAAGGACACACAACAAAGGCAGTAAAAATTAAAAGACCAAGTTAATGCAGACCACATACTAGTATACTAGTGACTAATAATGTCGGGCGCGTCTACTGCCTAACTCTTACCCAACCCAGTGTTCTTACCCAACCCAGTGGGAACAACACGACACTTGTCAACCTCCGTGTCAAGACAACTAGGAAGACCCAGTGGGAACAACACGTCACTTGTCAACCTCCGTGTCGAGACAACTAGGAAGATGGTTCACGGTTGCTGCAGTCCATGTCAAGACAACTAGGAAGGTGGTTCATGGTTGCTGTGTACCACTAGGAAGATGGGTTCACGGTTGTGTGGTCCACGTCAAGACAACTAGGAAGGTGGTTCATGGTGCTGTGTACCACGGTGTTCATTAGGTTCCACAGCCAGCTGTCCTAATTTGATTCCAAATTACCAGCTTCAAGTCGTAGTGTATGCGTGTGTATAAGTATTAGCACATGTCAAAGAAAGGGAGATGAAACATCCATGGACACAGGCCTTTCCATACCACAGCAGGAAGTTCGTTACCCAAGTAGCTTCTAAGGTTAAAAGATCAAGCAAACTCACTCATGCAGCAGAGCTATAAGCTTTATCATATCAGGCATGCACACTATAAGAACAAAGAATAAAGTACTCCCAATCCTACCAGACATCAACAGATTTTAGGTGTTCTACATCTATCCTATACACTTAACCCCATAAAACATATCACACTGGCACTGATTATACTGGATGCATTACTCCTACATCAAAATTGTGCAATGTTATGCACAATCTTAGTGATAGTAATATTCTCCCAAGGAACTAATCAGTGAGGATATAAAATCCTAAACAACAGAGGTTATGTATGACAAACTCACTCTCTTCAGAATGCAAAACCATACATAACACTAATATGAACATATCAGCTCCAAGTTCCAAAGTTTCAAACTATATGTTCTTTAAAAACCAAGTCAAACTCAAAATGAGACAACAAAACTATAAGTACCAAGTGCCAAGGCCTATTCAAAACTGAAATAGCATGCATAACAAATCAAATTCGCAAAACAGGGTATACCAAGTTCTCTGTTATTTGCTACATGACTGGCTAGCGATTTCACAAGCACAACCCCAAATATTCCCAAATCAGATACATACCATATAAAATAGACAAGTACAGCTACATCCTAAGCTGGTAGCCAAAAAATGCAAGAAGAAATTTAAAAGTTTACCTCAGCTGCGGACAAAACGCAGCAAAAGATATATTCCAACCTATTTAATGGTTTGGCTGCATATGATCAATGCGAAACCAAATGCCATATACTCTATATGCGTTAAATTCATAACCTAAGTAACTGAGAGAAAAATCTAACTGTAACATAGGCTAGGCTATTATACAGTTATGGGCTTCTGGAAAATGAGTATGGATCAATATGGAAAAATGACATAGCACATCAGATATTAACAATCCAAAGAAAACATAACCTTTGCACCCTGCATTACATGTACAATAATTATTCGTACCAGTAAACACTGTCAAATACAGCTTTCAAACCTGACAATGTTATCCACCTTCACAACCATTTCTACATGTCAAACTATGAAAATTCAGTGTTTCTAAACCAACAAGGTTCATATATAACCCTTCAAACAAATGGCATAGACTACATACAAAACATGTTAACTGATCAGTACCATAGGTCAATTACATAACAAGGTAATCTAAAACACTTGAAAACATATTGGATCTATCAGCAACCATTGTGATCGCATACTAAGTCCTAGAAAACACATGCTAATAACAACAAAAATGCACAAACATGTATAAATATGCAAATTTCAAACAACCAAAAATAAACAAATAAATAAACAGAGTGATTAGATCCCTCAAGAAACATCATAGATCAATATCATAGCTCCGTTTTGATATTTAACATGTAATATTACTTCAACAACAACAGACTTTACAGATTCGAAAAGTCTACATATAGTTGAAGACCTTTTGCTCACATTTCATACTACGATTATCATCAGAAGCGCACACTCTAATCCATCGTAATATACTCTAACCATAAGATTAGAAAGTAAATTGGAAAAAAAGAAAAAAGTAAATTCTCTTCAAACAACATAAGAAAACCCGGTAAGACGCTTAGATAATAATCTTTTTTTATCCAAGTCTTAATCTTGTCTATGATTTTTTTTTCTGCATTAAAAATGAGAGCAATTGAGTTTTTATCAAATGGATCCAATTTGACCTAGACGAATCAGAGCCTAAGAGCTGTGCAGTCAAGATCATCGTCAACCCCATCCATAGGCGGAGGAAAGTTTAAATCAAATGACAAGGTTTTGGAAAATGACGACGAAGCAATTTCACCACCATCACAGTTATTATCAACCACTGAGGATGAGGAGTCGCAGTCGCTGTGACAATCGTCCGGTAATATCGGCGGTGACCTAGGGTAACGGCGGGAGGGTAAGACAGTCGGCTGCTGCTGCAGCGGCGGCTTGGGTCCACTGAAGGACTCGACTGTACTGCTGAGACTGCTGGAGGTTGGACGCTGGGCTATAATCTGGTTGTCAGGTGGGAAACGGCTGGAAGCCGAGCCGTAGAAGAAGGGATCGTTATGATTTTGATGGAAAGGGGCGTAAGGAGGAAGAGGGGCGGAGAAAGGAAAGTTAGTTTTGGCTTTTGGGCCCCGTAGATTTCGAGCTGCGGCGTCATAGGCTCGAGCGGCGTCCTCAGCGGAATCAAAAGTACCGAGCCAAACCCTGGTTTTTTTCCAAGGATCTCTTATCTCCGCAGCAAATCTTCCCCACGGTCTCTTTCTCACTCCTCGAAATCTTATCTCTTTGGATCCGGATCCCTGTGCTTCTCCAGCGACTGGTGCCGGCGCCACTGCCTTGGACGTTCTGCCTCTCTGCATGGCAGCCAATGAAAGAAAAGATGATGCGGAGAGAAACCCAGACACAATTTCGTCTTCTTCTTCGCAAGATTATCTCTTTTTTTCTCTGTTAATTGGAATTTCCGTGTGTCTGGGAAGAGAGAGGAGAGGGGAGAAGGGGTTTTCTTTTTTCTTTTTTCTTTTTTTTGGTTTTTGGGCTCTTGCTTTTCTCGATTTCTCTACCCTTCTCTTGCCCCCACGAGGCACGACCGGTGGAGTCACTCACTGGGTGGGTGGGTTGCTTCTTCTCTCTTTCGTTCTTTGCTTTTACTTTTTCTTTTTCTTTTTCTTTTATTATTGCTTTCTCGGATTTTGAAAATTGGAATAATTAGATTACTGAAAAGACACAACAGTCCCTGGTCTATTATTAATACTAATAGTGTATATACTACACAACCGTTTTAATTTACTCCCCCTGCCACTGTACTCCAAAAACTCTCGATCCCAATTACGTCTGAGGCACAGATTTCTCAAAGTGAAAAAGTTAATATATAAATACTAAGAGAATATTATAAAATAAGTTATTATTATTATTATTATATTCATAAGAGAAATTTATCGTTTACACACATACTTCTAAAAATAAATTAATTTATTAATAAATTTTAAAACATTTTTTAATGAATTCCTCCTTCTATACAGTTTTTGATTGTATTTATTTTGAATATTTTTTTAGAGGAGAGGAGAGAAGAGAGTGGTAGATAAGAAGAGTATGTATGGATCTCTGCCGAGTTCATGATTGAGTCACTTTTCCGTGCTTTATTAAGTAACTAGTAATTGTCCGTGCCTGAAGGCACGGCATAACGAAAAATTAAATTAAAAATAAAAAAATAAAAATATTATTATTACCAGTATTATTATTAAGAAAATTATAAAATATAAAAATTACAAATATTATTATTATCGGTATTATTATTATCAGTATTATTATTATCGGTATTATTATTATTATTATTATTATTATTATTATTATAATAATAATTATTAGTATTATTATTTTTATTATTTTTTAATTATTATCATTATTATTATTATTATTATTGTTATAATTATAATTATTA
The DNA here is from genome assembly GCA_947179155.2 of Hedera helix. Lineage (NCBI taxonomy): Eukaryota > Viridiplantae > Streptophyta > Magnoliopsida > Apiales > Araliaceae > Hedera > Hedera helix. Next base: position 43,795,961 of record OX359283.1, on the reverse strand, counting down.
TTATTATAATAATAATTATTACTATTATTATATTAATTATTATTATTATTATTATCGGTATTATTATTATTACTATTATGATTATTATTATTATTATTATTATTACTATTATTATTATTATTACTATTATTATTACTATTATTATTATTATTACTATTATTATTATTATTAATTTATTACAGAGAATTTATTATATTACAATTCAATTTAAAAAAATTTAGCGATTAAGTCAATACCATAGTGTTTATTCAGTCAAATACAAAATTATTTTAGAATTTGAGAAGTTAGCGGAGTATACTTGTTCAGTAATTACTGTTATTATCATTATTATTATTATTATATAATTATTATTATTTTGAATTCAAATTTGAGTGAATGGGTGTAAAATGAAGTATTCATTTGGGTAGAATTTGTGTGTGTGTGAGATGTTATTATTAATTTGAATTCAAATTTGAATGAATGTGTGTGAAATTGAGTGTTGATTTGAGAAAAAATTGTGTTTGAAATAAAATATGAGCCACTAAATTAAAATTAAAAAAATTTAATTGTGATTGTACTTTGTTAAATTTTAAATTCAAAATAAGTAAACATGTGACTGTGTGCGAATGAATGTGTGTGAAATTTAAATTCAAATTATATAGATATTGTGACTGTGATCACGATTGATGTTCATTCTACTGTGCAAATGATCTACAAAAAGATTTTGTAAACATAACTTAATACCCATCATGATTTGATTTACAATTGAGTGCAGTGATGGAGCCCTGGATGGTGGAGTCCATTACTTACGTTACTCAAATCAGCCCCATAATACTCGTACACGTGTAATAATAATAATAATAATTATTATTATTATTATTACAATTATTACATTAATTATTATTATTATTACTATTATTATATTAATTATTATTATTATTATTATTACTATTACTATTACTATTATTTTTATCGATATTATTATTATTATTATTATTATTATAGTGTAGGGGTGAATTATTATTATTTTTATGAAATGAAATGTGAGCCATTAAATTATGTTAAAATTTTTTTGGGGGGGAATGTTAGATGAAATGTGAGTTTTGGGAGGAAATCTTGTAGGAAAAAATTAATCTGGGCCATTGAATTTGGATAAATCAATCTGAGACGTTCTTGTGGTTTGTCAAATTTTGGATTCAAAAATGGTCCTGAAGGCACGGCATAACGAAAAATTAAAATAAAAAATAAAAACTAAAAAATAAAAATATTATTATTATCTGTATTATTATTTTTATTATCAGTACTATTATTATTACTATTATTATAAAATATAAAAATTACTAATATTATTATTATCGATATTATTATTTTTATTATCAGTACTATTATTATTATGGGTAATTATTATTGTTATTATTATTACTATTATTATTATTATTATTATTATTTTTTTACTAACGAAAAATTATATTAAAATTCGAAAAATAAAAAAATTATTATTATTTGTATTATTATTTAGGAAATTGTAAAATATAAAAATTATAAATATTATTATTATCGGTACTATTATTATTAGTATTATTATTATTATCGGTATTAATATTATTATTATCGATATTATTATTATTATTATAATAATTATTATTAGTATCATTAGTATTATTATATAGATTATTATTATTATTTTATTAATATTATTATTATCTATATAATAATTCTTAGGAGTTTGAGTTTTGAATGTAAAATATTGCCTTCCCCTCGGAATTATAACAACTCCCATCACTGTTTACTATTCGACCGATGGAGGTAGCTAGCTAAGGCTAGGTAGGCTAGTCAGTAAATAGGGTGCATAAATTGGCAGGGATTGTACTACTCAATATTGCCTGCACCGAGAGTTTTGAGAGAGATAGTGAGTTTTGGGGGGAAAATTAGTAGGTAAAAATTAATCTGAACCATTAATTTTGAGAGATGAAATCTGAATCGTTCTTGTGCTTTCTCAAATTTAGGATTCAAAAATGATCCTGTTTTATTATATAGATAGTAATACGATACGTGAACAAGAAAAGAAATCTAAAGATCGATATATGATATGGCGGACTACTTACCACGCTTATTGCCTTCAAAATAGTAGATCTAGTAATATAATATATATAATATACTAGTATACCGCAGCTAGCTATAGCTACATTGAATGTAAAAGGAATTTAGACGTGATTTTGGTTCATTGAATATAATGTGTGAATTTGATAATTGTATACAAAACTATACTACTATATAATTGTAAATTGTTATAGGTGAGGTGACATTAATCAATCCATATTATAAAATTTGATCCAAGAATGTAATTAAGAGAGAAAAAAATTAAAAAGCATAGGAGAGTTATTTTATTTCATTCTCTTTTATTCAAGTCTTGATTAGCATATCTCTTTGAAGTAAAAGGGGAATGATATTTATAGGATATCAATGCTTAGCTTCTAATTTTCTCAGCCTATCATATTCTTTCATACAATATACATAGTCACCACTTCATTTATTTTTTCTAATGACTCACTAAGATGAGTCACTAATCTCATTAATTCTATTTTGAGTCCTCAAGGTGAATCATGTCCCTCGTTATCTCTCTTGGTGAGTCCACGGTGATTCACCACCTTTATTATATATCTTTTCCAGTTACTTATTTTCACCTCCTAATGTTAGAAAAGTTGATTAATCAAAATGATAATCGGCAAACCTAGTCGCAAATAAATCTTCTGTTAATGGTTCTAGATATTTAATTATGGATAGAGATTCATATATAACATATATTCCTAACCTCCTTTGAAGACCCATCTTTGTGTGTTGTGATGGAGAAATTGGAACATATATTGCACATCCAAAAATTCTTAGATGTGAAATATTTGGTTCCTAACCATGAACCAATTACATGGGAAAAAATTTGTGATGACTTGTTGGCTTGATGCGTATTGATGTTGTTGCATGTAAAATTGCATGTCCCCAAGAAAAAATAGGGAGTTTATGTTAGGGTTTCGACACAGTGAAAGCAGCGGAATTTAAAAAAAAAATTGAAACCCTAAGACAGGATCCATGCGAAAACAGATTAATCAGAGGTTTAGATTATTTTACCGATTATCTGAGATGTTGAGAAGACGATGGAATTCTGGAACGGCTTCGAATCTTCAACGCAATCCAGTGACTGCGTCTCTACGGTATCCACACGAACGCTCCGCGAATCGTCCCACGATCTGCAGCAAAAGGAACCGCGGTACTAGCCACCAAGATCAGGATTTCTAACCTATTTTTCTCTCTAGCCTCTTTCTGAAAGCGGCTAGGGTTTTAGTTTTTCCTTACGTGTCTTTTAGACTACTGATATATCATATATATAGTAGTTAATAGGAATTAACTAAAACCTAAAATAAATAGAAAAATAAAATCCGAATTTATATATATTATATTTTAATTAAGTCTTACTTAATTAATATACATATATACAAATTATCCTATTAATTTAAATTCGTAATTTTTAAATACTATCAATCATATTGACATATTTAAAATACTTACAATTTAAATTAATTCCCTTTTAATTACGTTCTAAGTGTGTGACCCTATAGGTTATTATTATGTTGGTAATAATTTTAAAATCATATTATAAAATTATAAACAGTGAGCGACATCTAGTAATGCATCACTGCTACCCAAATAATAATAAGATCGGTGATTCGATACAACCTTTTCGTGACCAATGTTTCAATGTAATTTAATCCTTTTAACCTTATATCCTAGATTAAACTCGAGGCATGGAATGTGTCATACTCTTCATAATTTAATCTGAGTTTTCTTGATCAATGAGTAGACTATATGAAACAAATCAATATTTGAGCATGGCCATGCATTTCATAGTCATACTCAATCAAGAGGCCTATGGATATCACCCCTAATATATAGGAGGGTTAAATTCCATCTAGATCACTCATATTCCTCACACGATTTATGATGTACCCAATAATCACCTTTATTGTCCACCCTATTAAAGGTGACATTTGATGATATCAAAGTACACAAATTCTCGTGTAATAATATAGTGACTTCAGGTTGGAGGATCATTACATCATTGTCACTATAAGAATTTCTTATGACACTTTGCATAATGCTCCATGTAGAATTCTCATGGTGGGTCAGTCCAGTACATTGTTCTCTAAGATGTACCTATGCATTGACTCAAATATCTCATATATTTATGACCAATGAGATTTGGCCATCAGTCAATCCACATACTAATCTCAATGCATCATTGTTGTCCCATTAACAATGATACTCGATTAGGGACATTTAAGAGCAATGATACTAATTATAATTATATAATCTCATGTTCAAGTCACATACTTAAAGCTATATAATTCGTATCATTATTCTAAGGATTTTTATTATGTTAACATTTATATAACGCAGTAAATGAAATCATAATAAAATAATTCATTTATTCAATCAAATATAATATCAAAAAATGTTAAGCAATTACATCAAATAATTAGCCTCTAAGGCATATACTCTAACAATTTATATCTCATAATCCATTTGCAATTAATTGTAAGTGTTTGATAAATGATTCAACTAGACCATTTTATGTATGAACATAAGCAACATGATGTTCAATATTTATTCCTACAAGCATGCAATAATCATTAAAAGCTTGAGATGTAAATTCACCAGCATTATCAAGACGAATTGTCTTGATGGCATTATCAGGAAAATGTGTTTGCAAATAAATTATTTGTGCTAGTAATCTTGCAAAGTCGAATTGCGAGTTGATAATAAACATACATGTGACCATCTAGTTGATACATCTATCAAAACCATAAAATATCTAAATGGTCCACATGATAGATGTATGGGTCCACATATATCACCCTGGGTACGTTTTAAAAATGCAAGGGTTTCATACCCAATTTTCAATGGATAACCACATGAATTTTCAATAATTTTTTGCATCATTAAAAGTATTAGTAAACTTATGATTTACTATAGTATAATTTTCAAACACTCTAATATTTGTACAATATAATTCAGAGGATAAGACGAGTAATTTTTCGAATATACATTTCTTACCCGAGATAATGGATGTAATGTAGAGATATTCAATATCTCTTTCATTCATTGTCTCAATATGATATCCATTCAGACGTATATCTTTAAAATTTAATAGATTTTGTTTGAGACTTTTTAAAAAATAATGCATCCTATATTATAAATTTTGTTCCTCTACGTAAAAAATAATGGCTTTTCCGGAACCCTAATTTAGTATTAAACATATATCTGCATCATTTTTCTTTGATCTAGCCAGATGAATTTTCATATTCTCTCCAATAATTATAATTATAAGTAAGAAACTTACAAAATAATATAAGATAATATTATGAGAATATATTAATATAAAAATATATTTTATAATTACAATATATTAAAGTGCATCAACAAACTAAATAATAAAATCATTATTGGATATTTCCACCATTAATCAAATCATCAATTCTTTTTCTAGGAAGAATAAAATTGAAAACATCCAGATGCGTTATATCACTTTTGTCATAGTTGAAATCACCTTGAGCAAAATTTGTTTCAATACTTTTTTCTTTGTCATTTTGCGATGTTTAATGAAGGTCAACAAGATGTTTAGGCGTAAGACAGGTACGAGACCAATGGCCTTTCATGCTGCATCGATGACAAATATTCTCAATATTCTTTTAATTAATCCACCATCTTTTTCTTGTATCTCTTTATTATTCTCCCATTTCTGGTGGTTACCTATAATCTTATTGGAATTATGATTGCGATTATGGCGACCACGTCCATGACCATGACTAGGGCGACAACCACGACCACTAAATAATGTCGCATTCATTTTATTCATTTAAGGGAATAGAGCAGAACCAGTTGGACGGGATTCATGATTCTTCATCAGTAGCTCATTATTTTGCTCAATCACAAAAATACATTAAATCAGTTCATAATATTTTTTAAAGCCTTTTTCACGATATTGTTTCTGTAGGAGCACAATTGATGCACGAAATGTAGAGAATGTTTTTTTTCTAATATATTAGCATCTGTAATACTTTCTCCACATAATTTTAATTGAGAACTGATTCTAAATATTGTTGAGTTATACTCACTGACAGTTTTAAAATCTTGCAAACGTAAATGCATCCAATCATAAATAGTTTTAGGAAGAATCACTGTTTTTCTTTCAGATTTTTCCATTGATTAACTGAATCTTTTACTGTGAGATACTCAGTTTTTAATTCTTCATGAAAATGGTGCCGAAGAAAAATCATTGTTTTTGTTTTATCTTGGTTAGATGTTTATTTTTTTTTCTTTAATGTTGTCTCCAAGACCCATATCATATAAATGAATTTCAGCATTTGTATCCACGATAGATAATTCTTACCAGTAATATTAAAAGCTACAAACTCAAGCTTTCAAATATTGGACATGATGAAAACTAAAAGTAATCAATTGACAAAATAAAATTATCTAAAAATTAGATCCTTGAGTTTTGAGAAGATGAAACCAATATGATATCACAACTTGGAAAGATTAGAGCCTTGTGCTGATAACGTATTATAAAATATGATCTAAGAAAGCAATTAAGAGAGAGAAAAATTGGAGAGAATAAGAGAGCTATTTTATTTCATTTTCTTTTATTCAAGTCTTGATTAGCATATCTATTTGAAGTAAATGGGGAGTGGTATTTATAGGACATCAATGCTTAGGTTCTAAGTTTCTCAACCTATCATATTTTTCTGAATAAGTCTACTTACACAGCCAACTAAATACAAACACCAAACACAAATTCTATCTAAAAAGTGGGGTCTGGTACAAAAAGTCATGTCAAATTTTACTTTTTAATGATTGAGATAGAGTGTGTGTTTGATGTTTAGGTGTATAGAATTGTCCTATTATTCTATATATATCATGCATAGTCACCACTTCATTTATTTCTTCTAATGACTCATTAAGGTGAGTAACTAATCTCATAATACTATATTGAGTCATCAAGGTGAGTCATGTCCCTCATTAATTCTCTTGGTGAGTCATAGTGGTGATTCACCACCTTCATTAAATATATACCACTTTGCCCACTCATTTTCCTCCAACAAATTCTCACATGGTTGAATCACTGCATTCACTAATAATGCTATATTAATTAACTTGCTTAGTCATCTTGGTTACAAAGATGAAAGGAGAATGACATTGAATATTCACAAATATAATGGATGAATTCATAACAATTCAATTTCCATATAAATGGTTTGTTTATTTGGAGTAAATGTTTTAGTAATGCTTATGTTGCTGCTGCTAACGATGATTCTACTATTAATCTGCTGCATGCGCTGGTGAATTTTTTAAAATTGCTCATCTCTGAATGACACTCGATCTGCTAATGATCGATCTACCCGACCCCAGTTGCCACCCATTCCTTAACCATGCCACATGCTTGCTTCTCAATCTAAATTAAGATGACGACCCTTTCCTTTGCAAATGACACCAACCAGTTGTTTTATATATTCACTCTTTTAATTTATTTTTGTAGTAATTAGTAGTATTATGTTTTTTTTACCAGACTATTCTAACAGTATTACGGACGACGACCACGACGGTATTTATTTGAAAAGTCATAAAACAAACAAACAAAAGACGAAGGTACGTACCCTTATAAAATATTTGACCATATCCTTGTGACTTGAGGCCTTACCCGTGTAGGGTCCACCGTGGTTGACCACCCACCAATTCTCGAAACCGACAAGGCCCACCCCTGTCTCTCTCTCCACACATGTTGCCTGTTGCTAACCCAAACCAAAGTTGAATTTCAAAATAGGAAAAATATATGAATAATGATGTTTTGTAATGATTCATGTAATGACTTTTGTAAAAAATGATAGGACCAATCATGTAAGTGGTGGGCCCCGGGTGGGTCTCACTATTTTTTACAAAAGTCATTGATAAAATTATTAGGCATAACAAAGCTCTTCAAAACATGACCCAACCATATTAGTTAGTATTAGTTTCCAAAATTGAGAGACGTGGTTGGCCCTATATCAAACACTTGTCATCCATAAACTACGATATTTTCCCGCCATAAAACTCACGCCGCTCAGCTACCGGTGACCTTAAGAGTGTGTGGTAGGGGGGATAAAAAGCTGGTTCTATGGGTCGGTGATCGGTCTTCTCTTCTCTACGTGGTGTCTAGTCTAGCCTGGCCTGCATACACATCTCATAATCGCTGTAACATCCAACCGCCATTTGTCCTTCCTTCCGTTTGTTGATTTTGGAGCCAAAACATATTTAACCTAATCGATACGATAAGAAATTTTAATTAATCACTCTATAAAATACTCTCCGCTTTTTATAAGATAAGATATTTTAATATCTATCTTTCAATTTTATTAAATAAAAATCAAATAATTTTTTTATCAATTTCAAATACAAAATATTTCATATTCACCGTACGAGTAATTCTGATCCTATTACTTGAGTAATTATTAGTTTATGAATAATTTTACACATATTATAATTAAATACTATCCATATAAAATCACGAGTTTCATAATTAATATAAATAAGATAAAATCTAAGAATTTTGAAGAAATAAGCAATTCTTATTTTCTTAGAATAAGTGAGTGAAAGGTTAGCTTTATCTTTTGTTAGTAGGACGAGGAACTAGGCACGCAATTGTTAAGCACCATTCGGCCCATATGCTCAGTTGAGTATAAAACCTGATGGATTTGATGAAAATAAACATCACGGCCCAGGATAAGGTCTATATCCATATTCAAAGCAGATGATTATGTCTCTAGTCTTCTCCTAAGTATTAGTATTAAACTAGAGGGGTATTAAAAGAATTCTTTAAACAATTATACCCATTAATTAATTAATTATAAACAAAAACAAAAGCCCTGTCATGTCATGTCATTCATTTGAATAGAAAATTGGCAAATAAATAAATAAGAGGACGAAGAGGAAAACTCACACAAAGTGACTATTTTTGTCATGTGGCATCATGCTATTACAACTTGGGCGATGTGGGAAGAAGGAAATCATTAACATTTTGTTTTTTTTGCATGGGCTTTAATTAATTACCTGAAACAGCCAAGCCCAGGGAGGCCGATATTGCTTAGTTGAAATGTCTAGACTTGTAAGTGAGATCAATTAAAAATAAAAAATAAAAAATAAAAATCCAAGCCCAGATCAAAAAGGTACAACTTCAAGACACAACCCCATTGATTAGATTAGGCCACCAAATACGTACGTACGTACGTACGTACTAGTTTCTCTCTCACATGTACACCAAATACGAGTGAGTAATGGACCTAAGAGAAAGAGAAGAATTATTATTCACCCAAATCCATCCCTTCAGCACCCTACTGTACGTCCCCTCCCCTCCCCTTTGAGAATACAATGAAGTGGGTAAAAGTTTTTGAAGGATTTTAATAATATGTATGTTATCACATGTTTACACAAATACATTAACGAGAACCAAAAATCATACCCTTGAAGCGTGATCTTTTGGTGCGGAAGAACTCGTATGGTTGAAAAGCCAAAGCCAAACCCAAACCCAAACCCAAACAGTCGTCTCCGAACTACAGAATGAGAACGGAGAACTAATTCACGATCCGTCACAAATTTGGGAATTCAGTTGTTATTTTAGGAGAACTGTGGCTTAATCAATATCCAGTATATTGATAATTGATGATGGGATGATCTCAGATGAACTGAGGTCGTGGGTTTTATAGGCGTAGTGGTTTAACCCACTCCCTATAAAACCTCCAACCACTCAGTCAACTTAACGTTATAATTATAACGTTAAAGACTGAGTCTCAATAGCCATCTGACTAACAACCAAATGGGTCGGACCCTCTATGGGCGCCCCATTTAAATATCCAAGATCCAACATCTCCCACTCGCCCATGGCGGGGACGACGTAATCATCACAACTGCTAAAAATTAGCTCAAACCAAAATAACATGTATTCATATTTGCCGGATCGTGTGACCGTTGAGTTCACCTGTAATGCGGGAGCTCTACATCAAACCCGTTAGGGCCAACATAGAGGCATCTACCCTTTCAAGAAAACAGTGCGGGAGCTCTCACGTCAAACTCAATTAGTTTACGTAGAGACTACAACCTATAAACTCATAGTACCCCAGACACATTTGAATTTCACTAGGTTAAGTATCTCTAATCCCTCAGAGAGTCATACTTAACCACCTTTGGGCCCAAGTCCATTTCGTATCTCACTTATTACTATATCGCTATCGAAGCGCTATAGTTGTCGACAATAAGTGCAGAACGAGGTGAAATCAAATTATCTTCTCTTTGCCCTAATACTATTCAGATATGAATCAACTGCTTTCCCAGAATCGGTCCTTAGAGTCTCATCAATCTTGACCTTAGGAATCGAAACCAAAGTAGCAACACTAATCCATGTCTTTGTAGTATAGTCAAAGATCACAAAGAGCACTTGATGTAGGAATGAAGATTTTGTCCTACAGGACTCACACGGTGAGGAAACAGGGATCCATTCACTCACCTCCTTTACATGGTCGTTAAGCACATGTAACACTCTCACAACATACTATTCTATAGCCTTGTTGTGCGGACCTTAGTCTAGTCACTCCTAGAGTGTCTAACTCGAACATTTCAAAAAAATGCTCGCTTATCAAAGCGCCACATTTGAAATTTCGCGTCCGGTTATCATGTTATGGCAGACAATCTCATTTATATGAGCATATGTCATATGGTCATGCCATACGGATCTTAGTTCAGTCGCTCCACAAGCGCCTAACTCGAATTTCTAGATTGCTCGCTTTCCCAAGCGCCAACTCTGAAACTTCGCATCCGGCTATCAATGCAGGTTAATATAGATGGTGGGGCATTCTATATTCAGTTAATCCAAATTAACTTCATCTTGGCTCATGCCAAGGCGACATAATATTTCATATTGCTCGCTATCAAGCGCCAATTGATTGTTATCCAAAACATCAAAATTCGCTACTCAAAGCGCCAATATGAACTGTCTCAACCTTGCTCGCTCTTCAAAGCGCCAAGGGTGATTGCTCGTGTGAGTGAGCCAATCAACCTGTTGACATATATTTAGTGTGTGTGCATATCCAATATGCATAATAACTGTGTGAACCATTAATATTTATCATATGCGCTAAAACAACACAATCATAAGTAGGAACAAATGAATCTCGCATAAATGATAAATATCTCGATACAACAATGAATATCTTTAATACAAGCCAAATAATGAGTGATATACAATAAAATAAGAAAGTACATCAAACCCTACGAAGCCCTAACGAACTAACATGCCTACAAAAAGCATCTCTCGGTATCGGTTTCGTCAAGGGATCCGCTACCATAAGGTTAGTGGGCATGTACTCCAATATCATCTCATTATTTGCTATGTTCTCTCTAATGAAGTTCATCCTCAAGTCAATGTGCTTCGTCCTGCCGTGATACTTAGGGTCCTTAGTGTAACCTAGGGCCGCTGTGCTATCACAGTAAACAGTCACAGGATCTGAAGCATGAGGGACGACTCCAAGATCCTCGAAGAATCTCCTCAACCACATGGCTTCCTGAACAGCTGACGTACATGCTACAAACTCCGACTCCATCGTTGAAAGAGCAACGCAAGTCTGTTTCTTGCTACACCAAGTGATGGCACCACCATGTAGCAAGAATGCATATCCTGAGGTCGACTTGCGCACCCCTTGGTTACCTCCCCAACTAGCATCAGAGTAACCAATCAAGCGCAGGTCCGGTCCTCCATAGCACAACATGTAGTCCAAAGTACCTTTCAAATATCGCAAGATCCTCTTGATTGCCCTCCAATGGGCAATTCCAGGATTTGACTGATAACGACCGAGATAACCGATTGCATATGCTATGTCAGGCCGAGTACACACAACTGCATACATTAGCTTTCCTATAGCACTGACATACGGGTAGTGGGACATTTTCTCAATTTTCTCGGGAGAATTAGGGCATTGCTCGGGTCCAATGGCATCACCTTTAGCGATAGGAGTGTCTATGGGTTTGCAGTTGCTCATTTGGAATTGCTCCAGAACCTTCTTAAGGTAAGTCTCTTGAGACAAACCAAGAAGCTTTCTTGAGCGATCTCTATAGATCTTAACTCCAAGAACATAAGCTGCTTCTTCCATGTCCTTCATCTCAAAGTTAGAGGACAACCACCCTTTGGTGGTAACAATCATCTCCTTATCGTTCCCAGCTAGTAGGATGTCGTCGACATACATCGATAGGATAAGGAATTTATCTTTGGATCGTTTAATATACACACAATGGTCTTCCTCGATCATCGTAAACCCATCACTAATGACGGCTCGATGGAATCTCAGATACCATTGCCTAGATGCCTGTTTCAAACCATAGATAGAACGTTTGAGCTTGCAGACTTTGCGCTCTTGTCCTTCTATGATGAAACCCTCAGGTTGATCCATGTATATCTCCTCAGCTAAATCTCCATTGAGAAAAGCTGTCTTAACGTCCATTTGATATAACTCCAGATCCAAATGTGCGACAATTGCTAAAATGAGGCGAATTGAGGCAAACCTCACAACCGGTGAGAAGGTTTCCTCGTAATCAATTCCCTCTTGCTGGGTGTAGCCCTTGGCTACAAGACGAGCTTTGTACCGATCGATGGAACCATCCGCCTTGCGTTTGACTTTAAGAATCCATTTGTTCCCAATAGCCTTTCGCCCTGGTGGAAGGTCAACCAAGTCCCAGACTTGATTAGTCCTCATGGATTCCATCTCATCTATCATTGCAGTCATCCACTTATCACTAGCAGTAGATGATAGAGCATCTCGATAAGATCGAGGTTCCTCATCTTCATGCGTATCGGCCAGAAAGGCATTCCCCTCAATCTCAAAGAGACGACGTGGAATGTTGCCCCTTTGACTTTTACGCATTTGAGGAACAAGAGACTCTTCATTTGATGGAAGAGTACTGCTTGAAGGCATGTCACTCCCACTATCTACAGGAGCCTGAGGAATAGCCTCATCGGACTCAACTGTACGAGTTGGGGCGCCCAAATCTTCCTCCATCTCATAAAAGTTCATCTCTTTGCTCATATCACCTCTGTTAGGGAAATCCATCTCAAGGAAATCTGCATCTCGTGACTCTATCGCCGATACAGTCCCATCAGTTTGCTCTCCAACGAACACGTAGCCTTTGGAGTGTTCAGAATATCTTACAAAGATACACTTCTTACCCCTCGGGCCCAACTTCCCATGTTCATGGGAAGTGTTGTGCACATAAGCTGCTGATCCCCAAGGCCGCATATGGCCCAATTCGGGCTTTCTGCCGGTCCACAATTCATATGGGGTGGACTGAACGGATTTCGAAGGTACACGATTAAGTATATATGTCGCAGTCAACAATGCATCACCCCAATAGGAGATAGGCAAATTTGCTTGCGCCATCATAGACCTAACCATGTCTAATAATGTTCGATTCCTCCTCTCCGCCACACCATTTTGTTGCGGAGTTCTAGGGATTGTCAGTTGCCTGATTATCCCTCTTTCTTCACACAGTTCCTTGAACTGATCGGATAGATACTCGCGGCCTCGGTCAGTTCGAAGTGCCTTAACACTTTTATCCAACTGTTTCTCGACCTCAATCAAATAACGTCTAAAGCATTCTAATGCCTCAGACTTATGAGAGATCAAAAAGGTATATCCGAAGCGCGTATAGTCATCTATCATTGTGAGAAAGTAGGAACGTCCATTCCTTTCTTTCACATTCATAGGGCCACAGATGTCTGAGTGAATGAGTTGCAATGGCGTTTCTGCCCTAGTGGCTTTACCAAATGGTTTTCTAGTTGACTTTCCTGCTAGACAATGTTCACAAGTGGGTAGATTGACTTTAGCGAGTGGGCCTAAAAGACCTGCTCGAGCTAACCTAGTCATTCTATCCTGTCCAATATGGCCTAATCTAGCATGCCATTGAATTGAACTAACATTATCATTCTCAACAAGCAAGGAATAGGAATCATTACTATTAATGCTAGAATCAACAGTATCCAAAACCATAAAACCATTATTAATAAAACCATATCCAAAAATATTCGTCCCATGCGAAATTATTACAACGTTGTTCTCAAAACTAACAGAATAGCCTAAACGAAGTACTGACAAAACAGAAAATAAATTCTGCCGGACATCCGGCGCATAAAGTACATCATGTAGGGTCAATGCAGAGCCTCCTCGCATTTCCAGTTTGTAAGTGCCAGTGCCTAGCACGTCCACACTGGAATCGTTCCCCATGAATACTTTTCTGCCAGCCGGAATGCGGCGGTATTCCACGAATCCACTCCGATCTCTAACTATGTGGTCCGTTGCTCCTGAATCTACAATCCACATATGGAGAGAATGAGCAACCATTACAGTACTTGATACTAAACACATAGATAGATTAGGACTAGGAATTACCTTCTTCGGCTCAGTGCATTCACGAGCGAAGTGTCCCGCCTTGCCACAATTGTAGCATGCCATCTTGGCCTTGTCCTTTTTGCCAGCACCTCGCTTGCCTCTTTTCCGTTTGCTGACACCACCACTCGCAGCCATCTTAGGCGCAGTAGGATTAGCAGATTTCTTGCCCTTCTTTGGCTTGAACCCTTTATAAGAGCTTGATTCAGCTACATATGCCCTGGAGGACTTGACAACGTCAAGGCGCTCAGCCTCGAGCTCCAGGTGGCGACGAATATCATCAAAATTTCTGATATTCTCGTTATGGGTCATGTTGACCCGCATATGTTCCCAACTGTCGGGAAGAGAGCGAACCACTGCTGAAATCTGCTGCTCGTCTGACAGCTGAGTCCCACCGGATTTTAATTCCCGGATCATGTTAGCCATGATTCGAAGGTGTTGTTTCATAGTGTGGTTATCACGTTTTTTATAACCATCGAATCTTATGGCTAACTCTCTCAGCCTTGTCAGCGAGGTGCCGCCAAACTTCGTCTTGAGAGCTTCCCACATCTCATGTGCCGTTGGGTATTGTTCATACTCAAACAGGAAGTCGTTGTTCATGCAGCTCAGCAACGTTATGCGAGCGATTCGGTCCTTTTTGCGCCAACTTTCGAAGGCTACAACCTTGACCGGATCCTTTGCATCTTCACCGTCTGGTTTTGTCATTTTGGACAGCAGGGTTTCTTCAACCTCTTGCTCCTCCAAGACCATCCTAACCTTACGGTGCCAAACATCGTAATTATCTCCGTCTAACTTGTTTCCTTGATTAAGATCTGCGATTATGTGTTTTGAAGCCATTTCTGTTTCGGAAAAAATTGATTAGAGATATTCATAGTTCACCACAGTATAATTATATCTTAGCCGCACGAATCAAATTAACATAAAAATAATTAGGACATAAATATAAAAGGGAGACTTCGCCAAGCTTAGGAATCACAATTCATATAAATGTCCAATTATTTAAACTTAATTTTCGGCGCTTAAGACATTTAATTTAGGGAATAATTTTAATTAAATTACTACCACCTAAATCACTCCCACTAGAAATATGTGTGCATGTGCAATTACAACATAACAATTTAATTCCATGTATCAAACAATTAATATTTCAAAATATTAACAAAGGAATTAAATAATAAGCAATATTACACAATTTAATATACCAAGTATATTATAAACACATCAAAAAATTTCCCAAAAAATTCTAACAGTGTATTATCATCATAAAAGGTTACTGTAATTTTCTGGGATTTTTCTGATAATTATTCTAATTATCACAATTAATTAATCATTGCACAATTAAGTTGGAAATTAACAAAAATATCCAAATATATTAATTTTCCAAAACAAACAGTGGAAACATCAATTATATGCAAATAATTAATTTCTGTAAAAATTTCGGAATTTATTAATTTCATTTAGTATTTATAAATCATTTTCTTATATAAAATAATTAATAAAAACATTTTCTGAAATTAATTAATGAACCGGGCGGGTCAAAAAAAACGGGCGGTCAACAGGAAAAAACGCGGGTCGGAACCGGGTCGCGGGTCAGTGCGCGGGTCAGGCGCGTGCATATCACGCGCCAGCTGCTGAAGGACGTCCGCGCATTGCGCGGGCGCGTGGTGTTTCCGCAGCGGCACAAGGCGCGTGTATAACACGCGCCGCCTTCCCGACCTCCGTTCGCGATGTTGTTTTTTCCGTTGTGATCGTCTGGATGAGCTGAGTTCAATGGTGTGCTCAACCACAATTTTGGGAGCTTCCATGATAGTGTTGTAATGAACGTGCAAGCCACTGAGAGTGGTTATTGCACTTCATCTTCAACCTCCAGCCATCAGATCGCGAATTTTTCTTACAGAGGCCATAACTTGGTCATTTCTTATCCAAATCATGCATATAATATATCTACGGAAAGCCCATAAAATATTCTACGCATACATGCCAAAATCACATGAAACGGATTATTACCCAGAAAGTTATGGCAAATTAAAGCATGCAGTTTTCATTTTTATACATGCTTTCATGGCATATTGTGTAAACAGTACATACATATGATCTTACAACCATGCTCTGATACCAATGAAGGATTTTAATAATATGTATGTTATCACATGTTTACACAAATACATTAACGAGAACCAAAAATCATACCCTTGAAGCGTGATCTTTTGGTGCGGAAGAACTCGTACGGTTGAAAAGCCAAAGCCAAACCCAAACCCAAACAGTCGTCTCCGAACTACAGAATGAGAACGGAGAACTAATTCACGATCCGTCACAAATTTGGGAATTCAGTTGTTATTTTAGGAGAACTGTGGCTTAATCAATATCCAGTATATTGATAATTGATGATGGGATGATCTCAGATGAACTGAGGTCGTGGGTTTTATAGGCGTAGTGGTTTAACCCACTCCCTATAAAACCTCCAACCACTCAGTCAACTTAACGTTATAATTATAACGTTAAAGACTGAGTCTCAATAGCCATCTGACTAACAACCAAATGGGTCGGACCCTCCATGGGCGCCCCATTTAAATATCCAAGATCCAACAGTTTTTATCATAAATCTCTAGTTTAATAGCATAATAGTAATTTTTAGCCCAAAAAATAAGTTTCTCGAATTCATTAGACAATGAAAAAAAGAGAGTATCATCAAGTGTCATTCACATTTGCGCATCTCATCATCATCGTGTTGGAGGGAGTAATACATTAACAAATTGTACTCTTTCTATTCCTTTCAATTTACTTTAGTTGCTGTGATATATACACTTCCAAAAATAATAAAGTGACTGATGTACTCCCATTTATCAAAACCCCAATTTGTCCTTTGACATGTATATGTATATGTATATGTATATGTAATACACACACTAGGGGGGGGGGGGGAACTATGATTTTATGCTATAAGATATTATAATAAGACGGACTGTTCGATTAGGTATATTAATCGTACCCAATATTTTTTATGAACAAGTAGTGTTACTTTTATTAGTATTTTCATACAAATTATTATTATCTCATTTTTGTATCGTGTGTTTGATGGTCAAATAATGAGTGATATTTTATAAATGATAAAATATAGCTAGACAGAGAAAATAAAGTAGAATTATTTTAAAACTGTGACAATTAACCAATGAACTTGAATTGGATAGTAATTTTTTAGCATGAACAAGTAACTGAAAATTAAGGATCAATGAACCCTAGAATGACAACTAAGTTATAAAATTAAACTGATGTTGTTACACGTAAGGGTGTTCAAAAAATTTAGTTTTTTTGATTTTTTACCGAACCGGTCGGTACCGGTTTTTTATACTTTCTAGTACCAGTAGCGGTATGGACATTTTTAAATTTCGCTAAAAACCGGTATACCGAAAGAACCGAAATAAATAATATAATATTAAATTTATATTAATTATTATAATATATATATAATAATTATATATATTATTATAATTTATAAATAAATTAATATATAATTATTATTTATAAATTATAATTATATATATTACCAATCGGTATAAACCGAACCGAATTTGTACTGAATTGGTACCGAAATCGGTAATTCGGTATCGATACCGATTTTTATTTTAGCGATATTTTCGGTTCAATACCAGTTTAATTTTTTCTATATCGGTTCGATTTTTTATCGATAGACACCCTTAATTACGCAGGTTTATTTTGTATTATCTAAACAATCAGGTAAAATTTTCTTTTTTTCTTTAAAGATGGCATGATCATTTTTTGTTTTCTATACAATATATGAACTTTGATTGGTCTTTTAGTAACATCATTATGTAGCGTTAACTATATATATATATATATATATATACTAGGGATAATCCATGCCTAAAAGTACGGTGCAATTAATATAACAATTAAATACTGTATTTAATATTTTTGGAATGAAAAATTTAAAACTGTAGTGGACTTTCAATTCTATAATAGAACTGAGAGTCTAACCATTAATAAAAAAAAGATTAATACTCAATCCAATCCAGTCATTTATAAGTTTATCCGTACTTTAACACAAGTTATTAAGCTTATAAATAAAATTACCCAAACTATGAATATTTTAAGAAATTCATTATTATAAAGAACAACTAAACCAACCATTTGTAAATTATATGTAAATAAAATGATAATAATAATAATAATAATAATAATAATAATAATAATAATAAAAAGAAGAAGAATGAATACAAGGAAGGAGAAATATGTCCTCCAAAATCCTATCTATCAATCTAGCTTAAACTTATTAAAAAGATCTTCTATCTCTCTATTCTCGTCAGTTTTCTGTAGTTGGGAACGCACAAGTGCCGAATTCTGCAAAGACAAACATACAAACAAATATTCAGTCCACCATAATAAAAATAAAACAATTCAATTTGTATCAAAAAAAAAAAAATATTTATAAGTTTTCAAAAATTAAGAATACTTTTTTATCTCTAGATGTAATTTAGTAATATTTACATGAAAATAAATGATAAGGAGAAACTAATTGCATTATGATATCATAATTAGTAATATATAAAGAGAACAAATAACATCACAAGAGTAAACCATATGTGCCTGTAAATGCATTAAATTATGTATCCATTTTCTCTAAATTAAATTACAATTGTGTACAAGCTTGTAAGATTTTTACATGCATTTATATTACGATATCTTAGGAGTAATATTTGTAAAAAATAATTAATAATCCACGTGAATTAATTATTTGTAGCGTTCATCAAACTAAATCTGTAGAATACTTACTGGGAAGTTGAGTGACCACGTACGCAGCGCCGCCAAAATCGCACGTTCCGCTTGCACGTGACTTCTTTTGATAATAGCTATTGAACGCGTATGAGGCATGGGCCTCCAGAGTATTCGGGTCAAAACAAGTGGCACCCGACTGAATCGGACCGCAATCAGCCCCACCTTCTCCACAAGCATAATCAAGCCCACTTTGCAACTTCTCCTCCCCAGCCTGCTCATTGGCCACGCACCAGGTTTGTCCGTTCTTGCTCGTCCCCATATCTCCGCCATTATCCGACGGCGCCGCTACCGGAACCTGAGCCTTGCTCCCGTTCACCGAACCTGACGACCCACCATTCAACGCCTCCAATGACAACGGAATATCGTAAACTTTCTGCTCGTTTGGATAAAAAAGCCCATAGTTCCTTTCAGAAATGGGCCCAGTCTTTTCGTTCTCATTAAACAAGGCGAACAGAAAAACGTTAAGAGTATCGTTGGGCCTTAAAGGGGTCCCGCCACCGGTGAGTACTCTGCGTACCAGGTTCCCATTATACGCAGCCGCATTAGTTGCACTCGCGCCGGCTTCATTTCCGCCGCCAGCCGACGGCCAGCCGGTTTCGGAAACCACCACCTTGACGTCATGAAAATTCAGCGCGTCCATTGCTGCGAAAACGGCATCGAGTTGGGCCTCGAAAAGGTTCTTATAAACATTGCCATTGTTTGGGTCTTTGACGCCGTCGTTTTGGCGTAACAAAGCGTAATCTAACGAGATAGTGTCAGTGTTGGCCTCGTACGCGAAAAACGGGTAGGCATTCACCATGAGATACGAGCCGGTTTGCTGGAGGAAGGTGAGCATGGGCTTGATCGCCGGTTCGATCAAGTCCGATTTGAATGAACCAGATGAGGAGGGGTAAGAGGTTTGAAGGGCACTGAGAGCTAATGGGGAGGAGAGTTTAATGGATGAACTGAAGTTGAGCTTTTGGAGGGAACTGTACATGTTTTTCATGGCGGGAACCAGATATGGGGTGTTTTGGGGATCTACGAAGACTTCATTGCCGACGGCGATTGCCTCGATTATGGTTTTAGGGTGGAAGGGGGCTATGTTGGATTGGAGCCACTCGTCGGTGGATGACTGGTTAGCCGCGGCGGAGGAGAGAAGTTCGTTCGGAAGCGCGACGGTGACAGAGATGCCTGAACCGGAGAGTGCAGTAAGGACGGAGGAGTCGGTGTCGAAGATCTTGACACGGGTGATGCCATTGGATTTGAGGAGGGTAACTACCTTGGATGGGTCTGGGAGATTGTTTGCAATTCTGCCGTAGTTGACTCCGACGGAACCAGAGTCATCGGAGAATGCAATTTGGAGGGATGATAGAGAAAATAGAGAGAGGAGTAAGAGGGAAAAGTTGAAGGGTGCCATTGCTCTGTTTATGATAAAAGCAGAGCAGAGAGATTGTGGGTTTATTCGTCTGTGTGTGTATTTGTAGAGGAAGTCGGCAGGAGGAGAGAGTGGATTTAATGGGAAAATATGACAAATAGGGAGTGGCCGTTGAGGGGGGAGAGGGTGGCGGGTCCATCAAACTGCTCTCCAATTTCTTAGTACATTGTTTCCAATTGCTATTTTATTTTTGGAGTATATTTTGTAACAAAGAACAGATTGCATCATCAAAAATATCAATAATGTTATAAATTTCTTAATTAAAATAATTCATGATTCATATATATATATATATATATATATATATATATATATATATATATGATTATTATTAAATTAATTGCTTAATCTTATAATACACCACGTACAAACTATAAATATTAATTTTAAGTAATTAATTTAATAATGACATGAGTATTTGGGATATGAAATTAATGTAGAATTCAACTAATCTTAACATTACTCATCTTGTATTAAAAGAATAACACCACAAATCTTGAATGATTTTTTATGAAGTTTTCTAACGTTAAAAATAAAAAATAAAATAAAAAAGGTGACGCTAAGAATCTTAAATTTTTTGTGTCAACAAATGAGTTTCATCATAAGATTGGATAAATTTTATATGATCGACTATAATATAAATTATTATTAAAATATTTACTAGCATGTCATTTTTATTATTCCAAAAAAAAAAAAAACAGGGGTTAAAAGATTAATTACTTTTATGAGTAGGTTCAATTAGAAATTTTGAGGTTGCCTAACTCCTCGTTAATGCCGAAAATGTAGGATTTTTACGGAGTCTTGAACACGTACGTTCGGAATTGCAAGAGAGGAGAAGTGTATGGTGGCCTACTTTGCAGCGTTGGATTAGTTAGGAAGCACACCACACTGCTTCATCAGTAGGTAGTTAGATGAATGTTATGTGGCTCCCTACCCCAAGCAAGCACATATATTCCATTATATTTATTTATTTATTTTTTATTAATTTAAATTAAAATTTAAATATACTCGCACATTCTTTTTTGATATGTCAAAACTAAATTCTCTAATCTCATGATTATTATTGATTAAATAGTATCACTCAACCTTCGGTCATATATTCCATTTTTTGGTGTCCGTCCCTATTTTATTCATTTGTAATCATAATTACTCCACTACTTACAATCGGACAAACCCCAAACATTGGAGTATTACTTTATGTAAAACCTTTTAAATTTTCCTAAATATGAACGTTATGCTTGCCGGCAGGTCAGCCCAACTGTAATTGCTTGCTAGTAGTAATGATAATAAGATGAGACCCGTCAATACAAAGGATTGAAAGAAAGAAGCCTCGTGACAATGATAATACTACAAGTCTACAACTGTTACGTAAAAAGAGTCGAGAGTTATATGTTTTTATTATTATTTAATAATAATAATATAAACTAACACAATATTTTTAAATTTATTATTATAATTTTATTATCATGCACATAGCTATTATTAAACTATCAATTTAAATTTTTGCGATGAAATATAGAACAAAATTATATCATTTATATTCTGAAAATTTATCAATGCATGTAGTGATTGTATGACGAAATTAACAAAAAGAAAGACGTGTCTTTGTATGTAAAATTGTAAGAATGATAAATATAATACCGATCGATGAAGCAGTTGTCGTCAATAGAAAGAAAGGTCTTAGGTTTCACACCCTATTTCTCAAAGAGTCAAGTCAGTAACCAGTATGTGGTAATTAATTTGTCTGCTATTTCTGAATATGCATGCCACAATCCATTGGGAAAACAATTCCATTAGGATATATACAGGGTGATTCTACATTTATTTAAAATATTTACCCGTTAGTTTTACCTGCAAAAAAGATAAAAGAGTATGGTCTCATCTCATTTGTAAAATACAAATGAAATGAGGCCATACTCTTTTATCTTTTTTACGAGTAAAGTTAGCTAATAAATATTTTGGGTAAGTCTAGAATTTTTCATATATATATGTATTTGATTTTCTGCCTGCATGTTTTGTCCTGTTTATGCCGTCCCATTGACATTAAGAGAGATGGAATCGATCAATGTGAATTTCAACCGAAAGTAATTGAGATTGTAGTAAGTAGTAGTTAATGGAATATATATATTTAAGGGGTCTTGTGATTTAATTAATTGTCTGTTTGTTTTACTCCAAAATTCAAAGTCATTAAACTAATTACTGTTTTGTTTTTATAACACAAACCAAACACCAGCCAAGGAATACGAGAGTCCAAGGTGGTTTAGCAAGTCGTACTCCAGCTAACAAAGGGCAAACATGGTTATGTACGAAAGATGAGAGGGAGTATTTCCTACAGAATAAAGTCAGAGTATACGTAGTAAAATATTTTAGGCGGCTATAACTGACGTTTTATTTATTGCTATATATTTGTCAATTACTAGAAGAAAGAAAGAAAAAAATACTACATAGGTATTTGCCGGGATATTATCATGTTTTTTTTTATCCCGGGATTGACTAGAAAAAATTGCAAACATGATAAAGAGAAAATAGTTATAATTATATATATATATATATATATATATATATATATATATATATATATATAGCTCATCCACCACCATTAAGAAAAGGATAGTTTATTTCAGCAAGTCATCTAATCTTGAAAGGGTATTCCCATTTGCAGTTGTTACGAACAGTTGAGAAAATGTAGCAATAGAAAGAGACCTGCCGCAACCTTTCCCTTCCCTTGACCTTATCTCTTCATTAGGTAGCATACAGGTTCGACCATGGGTAGCGTACGTAGTTATAGTGATAGGTACCTACTTTGTAGGAGTATTTTATGTTCATGGTGTCGGCCTCATCCCTCACAATTTGTAATATAAAATTCCTATTATAATCTTGGAATTCATTTATTTTCTTCATAAACTTACGACTATATTCATGATGTGGGCCTCATTTAGCATGCACTCAGCTTCCCTTGCAAGTCATGCTTAATGATAAAAATTCCCATTATAATCTAGGATTTCTTTTTATCACGCTTAGAAATCGTAAGCATTATTTATTTTTTTGGCTGTGCATGACTAAAGTGATAAAAAAAAAAAAAAATTATCCTCAAAAAAGTATGA
Source organism: Hedera helix (assembly GCA_947179155.2). Taxonomy (NCBI): domain Eukaryota; kingdom Viridiplantae; phylum Streptophyta; class Magnoliopsida; order Apiales; family Araliaceae; genus Hedera; species Hedera helix. The sequence goes on along the minus strand of OX359283.1, from coordinate 43,772,160 downwards.
CGAAAATAAACAAGTTATATTAATTTGTATATGAATTAGTTTATCTTTGGATGAATTAGTGGTTCACATTAATTATCTCTCAAAACCCTACGATAGATTAATTGAGAATAAAATTTATGCTCTCTCTTAATTTTTTTGACTACCTTAATTTGTATAAAAATTGACATTTTGTCATCTTCTGGGGATAGAGGGAGTAACAATTAAATTAATAAGAGAATTAATATTTTCATAAAGTTTTTCACATAAGTATGAGACTCATTTGCTATTCAAGAAATTTTGTATAATTATCATTTTTACTTGTAAAAATATTAATTCTAATTAATAATAATATTTTTTTTTATAGTACCAAACATACACAATCCCTACTAATCACAAATCACCATGTAAGTTTTCTTTTTTCAACATTTTAACAACAGAGTATCAAACACATAATTAATTAATTAATTTCCATGACACAGGCTTGATGTTTACCTTACAAAAACAAGTCGAAATTGGCATTCGGTTTGGGGTATGGATGTGGAGGGTGGAATTTCGGATATTGTTCAGTGTTTGGTTGTTCGGGTATATATGCGGGTTATGGATGGTCTTCGGGAATACTGGTTTGGGAATTTGATACTTGAGCGATTTTCTTTTTAGAGTAGAGTTCACTTACTATAACGGTTAGGACGTTTTTTGAATGAATAAATGGTCCAACTGCTTGTATACTACTACACTGACAACACAGGAGAACGAGGTAAACAAATTTGATGGTCTCAGTTGTTAAATCAGGTTATGGAATTAAACATCTTCCTACAGTAAGGTAGAGTTACTCTCCTCTCCACTCTAGCAAGTTTTTCCTTCATTCAAATGGTAGGCTAATAGTTAAAATGAAGATATTGTCAAATTCGAATCTCATTTAAGTGAGTTTATTTATTCACTAATGTGAAATGCTTATCTTTTTTATGTGATATTTGTTTGTTTCTGGGTTTATTTCTTCCTCTTTCTCTTTATGTGAGATTTGTTTATTAATTGCTATATTTTACTGAGGCTTGATTGGTTGTTATATTGTAATAGGTGATGATATTTATACCTTTATGTGAAATTCAAGTATTTCCTCTTTATGTGAAGATTGTTTGTATGTGAATTTATTTCTTCTTCTTTTAGTGAGACTTGATTGATTATTATTTGTTTGTGAATTTATTTCTTCTTCTTCAAGTAAAGCTTGATTAGTTGTTAATATAATAATAAGTGATGATATAATTGATTATGAGATTATATTGTATTCTTCAAGTGGAGCAGTAAATTTTATTTTGTTGAGTAATTTTAATGCCTTTATAATTAATATTTTAAATTTATTTAATATGACTATTTTTTATTTATTATAAGTTCCAATTGTTCATAGTACACTTACGAGAACAAGATTTCAACCACAATTTAATGTACTGATGTGAACGCAATTGAGTAGAATTAAGGCAAGAATCATAAGAAGCTGCCACAATGAATCTAGTTCAAATGATCAGATTATAGTTGTAAGGACCAGTTACTATAGTTGTAAGGCTATAGTAAGGACCAATTACTAGGGATGTTCATTATTTTCGATTTTTTTAGATTATGGGTATATCGAATCAAACGGTTGAGTACAAAAATGATCGGTCTGATATACCGGATTTACCGGTTCCGGTACCAATGTGGGCTTTTAGATTTTCGGTTAATTCCGCACCGAACCGGATAAACCGATAACTTTTAATTCTTTATTTTTTAGTTCTTTAATATTTACGTACTTACTTAGATGGCTTCACTCTTTAGAGTCTCAGACCTCACTCCTCATATCTACTTTACTCTTCTCTTCTCAACTTTTCATTCTCTCGACTCAGACTCATGTCTCATAAGTCACAGTCCATCTCGATTTTCCATCTTCGTCTCGAATTCTTTCATCGATATCAAGCCTCACAAGTCACAACCTTACTCTCCATTTCTTTATAGGGTTTATTCTCCAATTTTTTTGATGTTTTCATTCACCAATTTGTTTCTTTGATTGGTTGTTTGTTTTGATGCTTGTTGGTTACTAGAGAAATAAGCAATATATAATTATGTAGGTCTTTTACAATTGATGTGATTTGATGCCTGCTGGCTTCTTTTCATCATTTCATGGTTCTCGGGTGATATTGAAATTTCAACGGGTGATGTGATCATGAATCTTGCTTGAATATCATTTTCAGATTATATTTTTGTTTCTGCTTGCAGATATTAATATATATGATTAGACTTGACAAATGAGTTAGGCCGCGATCGGGCCAAAATGATTCTAATTTTTTTGGGCCAAAATTCTTCAATTCATGGTCTAGACGGGTTGGGCCAACCCGTGGGTCATTTGATTTTTACTTTTTTTTATTTTCTATATATACAATTATGATACATAACATGATATTTTGATTTTTGGCTATTGAGTATAGCATGTAATTTGTTTTATTCAATAAAAATGTACTTATTAACAAAAATTATTTAAAAACTTATGTTTAATTAAGAAATAATTTTAACTTTATAAATTATTGTGAGTATTATTTATTTGATTAAATATGTGAAACTAATAATTGTAATTAAATATCAAGTGACTAATTTTAAAAAAATACTAAAATAATATCACTAACACATTACACATGTATGTATTTATATAGTGACAATTATTTAATTATACATGTAATGTATTCTGCTATGTGTAAATATATAAAAACATAATTAATGATTATTTTTTATTAACATTTGCTAATCAATAATATTTTAAATTTTGCTTTATTTAAGTTTTTTCGTATCTAATAACCATATGTTTGTAAATAATAGTATTTTGAACAAATGAATAGAAGTTTTATTTCATAAATTGATCTAAACGATTAATGAATTAATTTATTTTTAATATTTTTTTTTATGTATTGATGTATTTATTTTTTTTGAAAATAAAATAAAATTGGTCCGAGTCAGCCCAAAATGGCCTGCTTTTTTTTTAGTTGAAAAATAGAAGCCTGTAGCCTACTTTTTTTGGGCCAACCCGGCTCGCGGACTTAGATCATTTTTGTCAGGTCTATGTATGATGTTATCTTTTGAATTAATCTTGTATAAGTGGTGGATGTTTAAGTGGTGACTAATGGTGATGGAATCAATTTCCACTTTTCCATTTATTTTAATAAAAATAAAAATAATTTTTTTATATGTTCTTGGTATAAATTGGTATCAAATTGACTAACCAGTTCGATATATCGATCTAACTGGTATCGGTACTGTATTTTGGATGAATTCGATATCGGTTCGGTTCAACACGATTAATACCGAATGATCACTCCAACCGATTACCCAATTGTTAGGACCTAAAATCAACTCAAGCTTACGGGATTCATAACTTTTTTAAGACTATTTAAATTTTAAATAATATTTCCTCCGTTATAAGTTATAAACTTATTATTGACGTTTGAAAAATTAATTTGTGATATTTTTAAATTTAAATTTGAAATAATTTATTTAAAATTTTAAAATAATTATTTTGATAACTAATAATACTTTTAGATAGTTTATATTATCGTAAATATATTGACATTAACTAAATGAATTTATGTCAATTTTGAGTTTAAAAATATTTGAAATTAATTTTTTTAAAATCAATATTAATTTTATAATTTGAAACGAATGGAGTATTTATTTTTATCTCATTTATAATGTAATGATTGAACTCTTTTATTTATTTTTTTGATAAGAATTCAAATGGCATTAATTACTAACGATACATAGTAATTCAATTTTAAATATTCAAAAAATAAATTGTAAAATTGAGAGGATTAAAAAGAAGCGTAATTGAGAAAGAAAAAAAAAGACAGGAGAGAGACAGTCTTTGTATATAACAATTATATATATATATATATATATTATACGCTTATATATGTGACACACACTTGTGTATGTGTTGATTTTAAAAGATCGAATGCGAGATAGTGGTGGATTAGAAAGGTGAAAATAGAACAAACGTGTTTTTAATTGTGGTAAAATTGAATAAAATAGAATTTGACACCTTTTAATTTTTTATCACTTAACTAAATTAGTAAAACACGAGACTAATGTGTTAACAATGAGTAAAGAGAACAACTTTGGGCCGATCCACATTATATAATAATAAATTATAGATGTATAACACGTTAAATATTAATTTCTTAAAAAATAAATATTATAGTAAACTAATGACCCAAATTCTGCAATTCTATTTTTATTTTAACATAAATATTTATATCACTTCATCATAAAACCAACATATAATTTTGGTTCTTTCAAAATATAAAATTATATATGTAAATATACATATATAATTTTATTTTTTGATTATAACATGGCAACAAATCTAAGGACATATCAATTTTAAGGGTTTAAGGGGAGAGTCAGGAACAACAATACTTTACTGACAAAAATAATGGTTACAAAATATAGATAAAAATTAATGTGGTAGGTTATGATCGGTTATTATCATTATATTCATACATGCATAGTAAATTATCAATTAATTACATTATTTTATAAGATTTTTTGTTTGATTGGGAAAAAGGGCCAATAATAAATTAATATCATATTTATTTATAAAAAATATATTTAGAATTAAATTATTTATTTTAATTTAAAATTATTTTATCTCATAATGAGAATTAATAGTCTTCTAAATAGTTCTATAAATTATTTTTTTATCATTCTTAAAATTATTTATGAAAAATTATATATTCTTATAATAAATATAACTTAATAATTTTTTATTTTAAACTATTAAGTAATTTTATACGATTAATAATCAAAAAATTAAATAATTTAAAATAATATTAAATTTAGACAAAATAATTCAATCTCGCTTTTTTTTGCAAACAAACGTATCATTGACTGCACACCCCAAAATTTGACCTTTTTTTTTATAATTCAAAATTTAACCAGTCATCAAACGAAAGGGTTCTACGGAAGCTACAGTAGGTAGAGTTGAGTAGGGGTTTTCTGACATTGAACTCCATCAAGCTCTGCGCACAAACAAACAGACCCACGCCATGGAGGACGAGTCGCATAGACTAATCCGTGAAATCGAGTCTTTGAAGGATTCAAAGACTAGAATCGACGATAAGATTTCGGTTCTGGAAGCTCGTCTTCTCCAAATTCGCTCAAACCAATTCCAGCAGCAGCCTAAGCCTGAGCTCAATTCTAGTGGATTATTGAACGGGAATTCAAGCTTTGGAAATGAATTATCTCCTGATATGATCTACAGATACAGTCGACACCTCTTGCTTCCTTCCTTCGGTGTTCAAGGTTTACCTATATATATACGTATAGCTTTTCTTGCTGAGAAATAAATTTTCGGTGTTCAAGGTTTACGTATATATATATATATATATATATATATATATATATATAGCTTTTGTTGCTGAGAAATAAATTTAGCGCTTAACGTTTACAATTCATTGTTTTTATTGGATCTAGGTCAGAAAAGTCTGTTGAAGTCTTCAATTTTAGTTGTTGGAGCTGGAGGATTGGGTTCACCTGCCCTGTTGTACTTGGCAGCTTGTGGTGTTGGTAAATTTTCTGAGTCAAGAGTTTCATTATCTAATGCTTAATGCTTATTTATTCATTTGTAAAGAAAAAATAAATTAAGAGTTGATAAAGGCAAACTAGAGTTACTTTATTGAATGATTCGAATATGTTCAGTTTAAAAGGATGAGTGACTGACATTACTTTTGCATTAACAAATTTTCCAGGTCGATTAGGCATTGTCGACCATGACATTGTGGAGCTTAACAATCTGCACAGGCAGGTAGAGCTTTTGTATTACTCAATTACTTACCAGTTTTTGCTACTGCTTTCCGAACAGATAGTAACGTTATTACTATTGTGATACATGATGATGCTAAATTTCACTGTTAGGTTATGTTTTTTATTCAAGTGTAGTGGTTTCACCTGCTTCCTGTTGTTGCATACCTCCAATTACATGAATGTTAACAAGTTTTCCATCTGCTTCATTCTGTTATTTACTTTAGATTATCCATAGTGAAGAATATATTGGCCGCCCAAAGGTGGAATCTGCAGCTGCTGCTTGCCGTTCGTAAGTCACTATTGCTTGATCGTCTTTCGGCCGTCGTTAAATTACCTGATCTCACTGCAATATTTATTTATAGTCTATTTGATTTTCATCTCATTTGAATCTGTCTTAGGATTAACTCAACTATTCAGATTGTGCAACATAAAGAAGCTCTACGTGCATCAAATGCATTGGAGATTTTGAGCAAGTATCCTTGATATTATATTTTACTCCTTTCTTTTATTTCCTTTGAATTTTTGGTCTGTAAGGCTGGACATAATATTTCCATAACTGCTATGTTTCCTAGATACGATGTTATAGTAGATGCCACGGACAATGCTCCTAGTCGTTACATGATCAGTGATTGCTGTGTTGTGTTAGGAAAGGTCAGCTGGACTCCTACAAAGCCTTTTCCTTTTTCTTCCCTTTTCAAGAAAGTAAAAGTGAAAGGTCATTTCTTATGATTCAGCTAGTATGTGAAACAGTTCGATGTGAATAATTGGGATATTTAGCTAACTTCTGTAACTTCTAATGTTGAGGATATATGCAATTATCATCAGCCTACGTCCATCACAGAATAACTTTACATGTCTGGAAGTATGCATTTTGAATAACATTAATCGAGAAAGAAGAAATAAAGAATTAGCATGATGCTTGGCATTGCAGTTTGTATGATGGATCCGTAGTTCCCTTCACAGTGTAGATTGTTATCTTAAGTTCAATAATCCAAGATTGCCCTCGCTAATGAGACCTAGCCATACAACCTGCAACTTTTGGCCATGCTTATTTGTATTATAAATTGGAAGAAGAGTTTGATCTGTAAGATAAACTTTCTTAGCATTGACTTGTAATATGTTCATATATGCAGCCTCTTGTATCAGGTGCTGCTGTGGGATTGGAAGGGCAGGTAAATTTGCAACCAAATCTCACTTTTTATATTGAGATTATGCATGAAGCATGCTTCATAGGGATCTGAGATGTATGTGTGGTCTATGTATTTATGTTCATATTTTTAGATTAACCGCATCTGTAACTTTTTGTATAGCTCACAGTTTACAATTACAATGGAGGACCATGCTATCGATGCCTATTTCCAACTCCACCACCTACAACAGCATGTCAAAGATGTTCAGATAGTGGAGTTCTTGGAGTAGGTAAATGTTACCAAGTTCTTGTAATTTACTGCATCCATTGAATTATGAGTATACACTTATAAAGTCAAGGAATGTCTGAGTTATCATAGGGAATTTTCCTATATTATCCTTTGTTTTAATGAGCTATGTCCATTTTGCACCTTAAGATTGCACACCAATTTGCTTCCTGTTATATATGATGTTTTCGAGAATCTAGATTTTTATTAGCATTAACAATGGTGTCAAGGTTGTCACCGAACATATAGGTTAAAGCAACTTTCATGAACCTTGATTCAGCATTCCAATATTTATACCTATTCTATATACTTGGGATGATAACTTTGAATGGGTGTGTGTGTGTACTCCCTCCGTCCCCAAAAGGATGAGCAAAGTACAATTTGTATGTTGTACATATATTAAGAAAAGTAGAAGTAGAGGAAAGAGAGTAAAAAAGTTCCAAATTTATCCCTAGTGGTCTCACAAGATTATATAAAGTGAAGAGTACTTTTATTTTTTTAAACTAATGGACCCCATAAAATGACTCAGTTACTTGAAGCTTTATGTACTTTTATCTAATCTTTTTTGGGACAAAAAAATTTGTACCTTTCCACCATGTTTGTAATTTTTTTTCTTATGGGAAAAGAAGGGAAGGGAAAATAATTAAAATCCTAATTCTATGTTTGTGAGTTATTTTAGGGAGGAAGGAAAGGGATTTAGAGGTAAAATTGATTTCATTTTTAGCTCAAAACTTTGCTGCCAAAAGTAGAAGGACTTGGAGGAATGGGAAAGTTAGATACTTTATATTACCTAAAATAACCTTTTAAACTAAATAATTTGACAATTTTGTCCCTAGCTATTAGAACTCCCAGTTTTTGAAAATACAAATTTTCTCTTTCCTTTGCCCCCCCGCGAATTTCCATGGCACCCCTTGCTATCAGGCTGGGGATTCTATAATTATATCACGTTTATTAAATATTCAAAGGCTAAGCTAAGCTTATTGGCAGCTAGCAATCTGATTGGTGCACGGAATTAATCAAAGAGAGGAAGAGATGTCTTAAATGAAGGCAAGAGTTTTGAATAACTGTACTGATATATCTTGTTAATAGCATTTTATTTGTTGTATTTGAAGGTTTAATAATTAAATAAATTATCATCTTTTGCGGAACGGAGGGAATATAAAATTATTATCAATTTTAAAAAAATCAATTTGAGATATTTTATAATGTATATCATATCATTTATTATATTTATATGTAAGGGCCCTTTCCCTACTTCTAAACTCATAAACAAGGGAAAATATAATTAAAATCCCATCCCTTCCTTTCTAAAACTAACAAACATGACAAAGGAAAATTATAATCCCTTCCCCTCTTATACTTTCCTTTCCCATCCCATCCCTCAAAACTCACAAACGCAACATTAATCATCCTTTTGGGGACGGAAGGAGTATATATATATCGTATATATATATTTATATATCTATATATAGGGAGCGATCCACAGTTAACATTAGATGTTATCTAAATACTGGGGGTTAGACCTTTGGAAGTGTTTTGCACTAGGACAACATAAGCAGAAAATTATGCCTCAATATCCTGTTCATCAACAGGCATTGGTTGCTGAGCTAAGATCTGTTAACACCCACTAACTATCTTGGTTCTGCCATTAGTGTGGTCTATATGCTGATAAAGTTAAACATGGATTAGTTATTTTATAACAGTACTTTTTTTTAATCTACAGTTCCTGGTATCATTGGATGTCTCCAAGCTCTAGAGGCTGTCAAGATCGCAAGCAGTGTTGGGGAGCCACTGTCAGGAAGGATGCTTCTTTTGGATGCAATGTCAGCCCGAATTCGAATTGTATGTTTTATATTCGATGTATTAGAAAGTTCTTATCATAAACTTCTCCTGAGTAAAACGTAATGTGTTTTTCTATTCCTTTTGAACACAGTTGATTTTGTCACAGAATTTTACTGGTTTATGCTTACTTACAGAATTTGAAAAAACCACTGAATGATACAGAGCACTGCAAGGGACTCGAAATATAATTAATTAGTTACTTTATATAATTAGTTAGAAATAAAGAAATTTTAGTTGGTAGTTATATTTTATGGGAATTGATATTTCCACAATTGAAAATGTCAGTTCTAGAAGGTCTCCTCTCACATGAGGGTGGACCACATTTACTATTCATGTGAGAAAAATCTCGTGGGACTAATATTTCTATTTGTGAAATATTAATTCTCTACTTTATTACATTAGATTATTCTAGTAGTTTAAATTATAGTAGTAGATTTTAAAAGGTTTTTCTGTCACTAAGTCACAGGTTTCCTGTATAGTTGTAATCCTCATTATTATTCAAATTATTGAATATGAGTTGATTTAAGAAAAGCTTTGGCTTTTATGCCTTTTTTCTTTACCGATCTTTTATGGAGATAGGTACTTTTATTCCTTTCCACTTGTCCTACATCACTCGAATACTATAAAGTATCATTTTTACTAAGAGAAATGAGTTTCTCAGAGTGTGAAAGATATTCATCCATGTGAAATAAGGGAATTGATATTTTCACAAACAAAAGTAATAGTTCCACAAGGTCCATGTCACATGAATAATAAATCAGTTGCACACTTATGTGAGAGAAGCCTTGTATAAATATTAATTTTTGCTTGTGGAAATAACAATTCCCTTTCCTTCAGGGATGATTGGATAAAAAGGAAGACACAAGTTAGGAGCTTGACCATATGTCAAATAATGTGTAGATGGTATGGTTATTTGGTGGGAGTTGCATTTCTAATGCGTTTCCATTTTAATTTCTTTGAGATGACAGGGAAGAATGGTTGCCACCTGAAATTTCATTGTTGTTTTATGTGGTTTAACGACCTTAAGCCAACATGCCACCCATCTACTTTGAAAAGCTAATCCTTATTCCATTTGTTTTTCTTCTTTAACTTTTTATCTTGATCTATCATGTATGCCACCTAGAATGTGGATTGTTTCAATGCATGGAATGAGAAATAGAATGCAGTAACTTGCATTCTATATGTGCAGTACGCAAGGGGTTGACTTATAAGTATAGGATATTATTGTTCAAATGACCTATGTCTAATTATAAGGGTGATTCATGGAACACTCTAACCAGAATATTCTAAGTTTACATTCTGATAAATTATGGTATTTACTAAATATGTTCTTGAGGAATCACCTTACTGTTTTTTTAGATTGCAAGACATTACGAATCCTTACCTTTTTTTAAGATTGCAAGACATTACAAAATCATATTGTTCTTTGTAGTTCTTTCTCATAGAAAACATAACCAAGGGAAGAAACTAGTGAAACTTTTCGGAGAGAGTCGACTTTAGTGTATTGGAACTTATGTAAAATGTTTTCCGCACGTGTACAAAAACCTAAATTGGTAGGATATTAGCTTTTTCTGGTAACTAAGGTCTTCATTGAAGTTTCCTCCATCTTTTTCTAATGTTTTATCAAGCATATGACTATGTTTTTACACCATGATGGAGAAAGAGAATTGGGAATTGATCCAATTTTGAGTTACTCTAATTATATGTTTATTATACGTTGTGTTCAAATTGCATAAATTTTTTGTTTATCTCACAATCATGTTGCTCAGGTCAAGATTAGAGGGAGGTCATTGCAATGTGAAGCTTGTGGTGATGACACAGCATTAAGCAGACAGCAATTTCAAGATTTTGACTATGAGAAATTCACACAATCTCCCCTGTTCACGGTATTCTTAATTTTTGTCACTAGTTATAATTAATTGAATGATAATATCAGTTCCATGTTTCTTGTGAAAGTTAAACAGATGTTTTTTCTTGTACCTGTCAAAAAAAATAAGGCTTTAGGGCATTATTTTCACAAAATATCTCACAAAAGTTTCCCCATCAAAATGGAAATATGGTGATCCAAGAGGATCTGGCCAATAATGTATTAAATAATCACCTGTGACGCACACGAGCTCATAATTCCTTGTGTCAGTTGTGTGACCAGTCTTAGTGAAGTGTTTGGGTGTACATGTGATTGAAATTTTAGTCTTTTAGACATGCATGCATGAGTCCAGTACAGGAAGTTTGTCATACTCCCTCTGTGGTATATCAGATACAACAAGGAATTTCTTCAAGTGAAAGGATCTAGTACAACATAACTATTTTTAGTTCCCACGCTCCGGCCTTGCTACCACTGCTAGTTTTGATGTTGGCTCAGAGAAATGTCAATACTAGGATAAGCAGTCTGTGACAAATTGTACAATGAATTGCATGAATACATGTGGTATATGATATTAAATAATCAATCTGTTGTAATGCTGTTAATAAATTCTCAAAGGTCGATGTTTGCTTCGACTTTTGGGGTCAGTTTTAAATATCCTGATTTGACCTGCTATATTTTTTAACTTTTTGGCCACTCAAGTTTTTTCCGGGAAGATTAAATATTAATAATATCTCTTTATCATCTTGTACTCTGGTCAAACATAACAGTTTTGGTTCCTACTTGGGAGATGGCTTTAGACCAGCCATTGTTTCTGGTACACTTAGCACACGATTCCCATAAATCAAAAAGAGCCCAGCTTAGTATATATTTACATCCATTTTGCTTGACTATACATAATCTGAAATATAGACGCTCTCTCTATATTTCTTTATTTTTTTCACTGAAGAAGGAAACAATTTCTGAGGTTTTGCCAAATTAATTGCAGTCTCCACTGAAATTGAAATTGCTTCCAGCCGATGCAAGAATAAGCGGCAAGGAATACAGTAAGAAAATTGTTGATGGGGAGCCACATATATTGGTGGATGTGCGACCATCTCACCATTACAAGATTGTTTCTCTTCCAAGATCAATGAACATCCCACTCTCAGGTTTGGAGGATAGGTTGCCTGAAATATCTTTGGCTTTAAAGAAAGAACAAGACTGCCGGGGCAAAGATACTGGTTCTGAAAGTGCTCTCTATGTGATTTGTAGAAGAGGTAATGACTCTCAAAGGGCTGTAGAATACCTCCACAAGATGGGCTTCAGTTCAGCCAAGGATGTTATTGGGGGTATAGAGTCTTGGGCCCATGATGTAGATCCTAATTTCCCTATCTACTAGAAATGTGTCCGCCTTGAAATGGATGAATGTTAGAACTGTAATTCACGTTTAGGTTTTATGTTACATCAGTTAACAAAAGCACAAGGACTTACCCAGGATAGTTTGGTGCATTTGTATTTTATTTATTGAATATAGATGAAAGCTAGCAAATATATTTATGCTTTAACTTGATATTTATGCTTCTCTTGACAGAAAAAAGAGGAGTGGGGCTTAAAATAGTATCATCCTTCAAGAGATTGCCTGGTTGCTGTTTAAACTGGAAGTGTTTTTCTGTCAGGAAGTGTTGTATTATTTTTCTTTGGCTCGGAATTGTGAGTTATGAGACTCAAACTTCAACAAGAGCTGCTTGAACGTTGGGGAATCAATGATTATTACACGAAAGTGGATGCTTCCTGTGAAAATAAAAAGTGTGTTTGGAGGATATATTTATCATGTACTAGAATTTACAACTCCCTTCAATTTAAAAATCTCATCTATTAACCAAAATTCTTATTTGTTAAAACAATAATGGAATTCAAAAACGGACATCAATACATATAATGAACCTCCCGTAGCTTCTTGCAATCTTTTTTCACATCTCCAGACTTCTACATTTAATGCTTTTCCTTCCCTCTTTCACCAGATGTCGAGCTCTTTAACTCTACTGCAGAGTTCCATGTGGGTAGTCACAGACAGACGCACTTGCATTTATATTTATATGCGAGGTAAAAGAGAAGAAAAATGAAATGTGTTGTATTTTAACATCACTGGAGGAGACAGATTTTTTGAAAAATATGTACACTATCTGTTACCAAAATCTCATACATACATTAAAAACTACTAAGAATTAGAAAAAGGAACCATATATGCATCAAAAATTGACGAGGAGACATGTCTGTCAAAACATGATTACAAGAGCATGCTTCTCTCACCAGCCAACAAGTAGTAGTTTCAGCATCAGCAGAGCCATTTGAATATATAAACCATTCTTTGCTTGTCTGAAATAAGCAGCCCTCGGATCGACATCAAGATCTACAGTTATCTATATAGAGGAATGAAATTGAACCAACAATTAAAGTAAATATTTGCTCATAAAGAAGAAGACGTGCAAAGAAGTGCCGGAGCTAACCTCATCAAGCCTCGGTCGGGAGTGGATGCACGATCACTGTGTGCTTCTGCATCACACCCAAGATCGACAATGTATTTGCCTCGAGCTTCTTGATAAAGATCAGTTCTCTCTACAAATCGTTCTCGCCGGATGCGAGTTTGATAAACCACATCACATTTAGAAGCCACATCCATAAGATCAGCACTTTCTTCCCATTCAACTCCCTTTGATGTGAGATACTCTTTTATGTCATCCTAAAGTAGAGTTAAAAAAATAAAAAATGCACGAGACAAGTCATCTTTCATTGTCAAAAAGTATAGTGTATATCCTATATGGCTATATCAATTTAATCAACAAAAACTCAAAAACCAAGCATAAAAATACTGCTCGACACTTATTCACCCAGCCCTACCCCCTTAACACTCGAGCTTTCTTTGTTGGCTCTATCTCTTTTCTAGCAATGAATGCTGTATATGTATTTTGCACAATAACAACAAAACTCCACAATTATACATTTTTCAGTAATTAGTCCACAATAATATGCGAAAAAAGCGCACTAAAAAAATGAATAAAAGAAAAAAAATTCATACTTGAGTTGGATGCTGTCCTGGACCATCCCCAGCATTAACAGCAGGAATATTGGCAGTATTTGCTGCTCTTTTGGCAGCACCACTTTCAAAATGCCTCATCACAAGTACCCTTCGACGTTCGTATGGTATGTGCAAAATAAGTTCCAAGATCAGAACCAAAATCACCTAATGTAAGCTAATAAGAGAGTAGGAAACTACCTTCCAGTGTCTCTCCTTTTGCAGCTAATTAATGAGAACTCACGTGCATTTTCTGTTGTCAAAACTTCCCCACCTAACCGTTTCATAGCAGACTCAAATGAAAGCCTAGTCCTCGTTGAAGGCTCATGAAAGAGGGTGGTGGCCATTAGGATTTGGCTGCCAGGTGAGTTTATCTCCATCTTTTCCATCTCGTGCGCCACTTCAAATATAGCACTAAGAGTATCCCCTATCAAACTACTGCTGAGCTTCAAGTACATCATCTAGTTGAAACTTATTGTCCACCAGAAATGAAGACAACTTGTCAACATCCAGGGCCCTGCATGGACTTTATTTCTTCAATATGTTATGTCAGCAGATATCATAATCGACTTAGTCTGAGTCGATTGCTTAAAGATTTTTGAATTAGTGCACATAAATTCACCATAACGTTTGATTTGTGTTTAGTGTATTTTTACATTAAATATTATATTTATAAGTTAAATAAATTATATGTAGAATAATTTTTTTAAATACATTTGAATCTACAAACACTTACTCAAGGGGCGAAAGAGATGCGTATTAAAATTTATATATATCACACTATAACTGTGAAATGTTCTCTCCTCTCTGTAACTTTTGAAAGAAAATTATGCAGAAAAACTGACACTTTCTTCTTTCTTTTCATTATGCATCCAAATAATATAAAAATTATCCTTTTCTCTTCCATTCTTTACTCCATCCATCCTTTAATAAAGAAATGAAGTTGAATATAATGAGCAAATTTTAAGGCTCAAATTAACTAAAATCAAAGTGAAAAAGATAAATAAGTGACGGCTCATGAAATAAAAATAATTTAATGTTAATGGTTTTTTGGTGACAAATTAAAATGATGGGGTTAAAGTAACTAGACTGCTAACTCGTGTAAAACATGAGTTAGTATGGAAAATATAATTTAAAATTATGATGTATGATATTTAATATTATAATTTGAGTACAAATAATATAGTATAAATGGTAATAACACATGTAACATGAAATTGAGTGTTGTACTTGGCCAAAATGGCTCCGTCAATTTACATAAAATATTCAATTGCCTTGTTATATATAGTATTCCCTACATTAAAGTTTACTTATCCTATTTTTTTGTTCAAATTAATTTGTCTTTTTTTTTAATATTATTTTTTACCTTATTTTTTCAATACTATTCTCCTTTAATTTTTATAAAAAAATCATTAAAAACTACATGATATTATTGATATATATATTTAAAAAAATATATTATTATTAACTTTGACATTGAAAATATAATCATATTCCTTTTAATTTTTCTCCTCTTTTATTTTATTATTCCAAAAAAGAGATAGAATATTAATTAAAATAAAAAGAATGATAATATAATAATTAAGATGAGTAATTTTAAAATAATTTTTTTTAAAAACATAAATTTTTAAATTAAAACAAGTAAATTTGGCCAGAGGAGGGACTCACGGAGTAATAGATATGGGTTACCGTTTCCGCACCCAAAACTCAAACAAATCGTAAAGGTTAAGCCAATAGAACGAGTGGAAGGTGGAAATTTAAAGAAGTGGTGTACTAATTAACATTTGGGAGACAAACTCAAAGCATGCAGGATTTTTGTGATCAAAAGACTAAAAAAAATTAAAAGAAAAAAAAATATATCAAGCAACTGAGAGAATGATATGCTATAAGTTTATTTATTGATCTCCTGTCCGGAAAATCTTTTGTATTAGATTTATTAAAATATAAATCAAATATAAAAGATTAATATTATGGACATTTTTTGTGGATCATATATTCCTTATTTTTATTTTTTTTACATCTAAGGGATATTATTGATATTTTTTTGTGGATTATGGATATTATGTGGTAGTGCTAGTAATTGTTATGCGATTTGATCTGGTAACGGACGAATAAAATTGGGTGAGACAAAAAATGGCTCACATCCAACTTTAACTCTGAATTATTACTTATATGTATATACATATGGACCGTATTCACAACAAACGTATGCTGATAGTATTGTTTCAGCAAGCAAAACAAGAGGACAATTTATTTGATAATTTGTCTACCGCTAGAGGCTCTAGCGGCAGTATGCTTCCAGCATTCGTTTGTTGTGGATGAGGCACTATATATATATATACACACACACAATAACATCGTATATAAGATATATACTGATAACTAGACTTAGCAAAAATGGCCCAAGCCCGCAGGTCGAGCTGGAGAAAAGTGGGTTACGGGCTTACGTTTTTTAGTAAAAAAAAAAGTGGGTCATTTTGGCTCGGCTTGTGGTCCAATATATATATACATAAAAAAAATTAAAAATAACTTAATTCATTAATCGTTAGATCAATTTATGGTATAAATTTTCTCTCATTTATTCACAATACTATTGTCTCCAAACCTATGACCATTAGATATGAAAAAATTTACATGAGGTAAAATTTGAAATATATTGTCTCCAAACCTATGACCATTAGATATGAAAAAACTTACATAAGGTAAAATTTGAAATATTATTGATTATCAAATGTTAATAAAGAATAATAATTAACTAATTATATTTTTATATACTTGTATACAGCAGAATACGTTATATGTACAATCAAATAATTGTTAGAATATAAATACATACATGTGTACTATGTTTGTGGTATGATTCTAGATTTTTTTTTAAAATTAGTCACTTGGTATTTAATTATAATTTTTAGTTTCACATATTGAATCAAATAAATAATGCTCCCAATATTTTATAAAGTTAAAATTATTTCTTAATTAAACATAAGTTTTTTAATATTTTTTGTTAAAAAGTACATTGTTATTGAATAAAACAAATTGCATGTTACACTTAATAGCCCAATATCAAAATATCATGGTATGTGTCATAATTGTTAAAATAATAATAAAAAATATAATAATAATAATCACATAATCAAATGGCCCGCGGGTCAGCTCGGCCCAGTCGGACTGCCTATTTATGGTCCAAAAAAACTTTGACTATTTTGGCCCGACCTGTTTGCCAAGTTTGCTAATAACCATGCATGAGAGAGAGATCCAATGCGAGAGGCGTGAAATTTTAATATAGTGCAACGATCATGCATGAGACTTTAGCAAGTACACAAGCACGCACAAAGGAGTAAAAGGAGAGTCCTAAAGAATTTAGTCAGGTCGCGAATGCGACATCCGAATTTCACATCAGTTAATCTGAGATATTTTGATGTGTATATAAGAATTTGAGCTACTATTATTAATACCTTCAGTCATGACCTTTTGGGTGAATCTGTTGTGGACTAAAATGACCTAAGAAAATATTATTGAGAAAGTGCATTGGGTCTTATTGTGCCATGATTTGATTCGAATTCGGAATTTGACCTAGGTAATGATATACGGTATTAGAGGTCGACTCTTGAAATGTCTGGTCGGATTGTCCAATCGAGTTGCCGAATGTGAGGAGATGGCTAAAGAGATAAAGTTTTTAGGTCTTGTGTGAAAGTTGTTCGACCTGACAAGGACTTTGTAACACCTAAATCTCATATCAGTTAATATAAGATATTTAGAAGTGTATATAATGACTCGAGCGGCTATTGTGCTATGATTTGATTCAAATTTAAAATTTGACCCAGGTCGTTACAGTGGAAGTTGGCCTTGAAAAAGCGGCTTGGGAGGAAAAGGCTTTGGCGGAAATGGTAATGGACATTTGTGGTAATATTTTAAAATTTGACCTGGGTCGTTACAGCATAGACTTGCCTAGAAGAGGAGGCTTGGGAGGAAAAGGCTTTGGCGGAAATGGTAATGGATATTTGTGGTCACACCTCCCACAATGAAATGGATTAATATTTGATATTAATGCATAAACGTCGGCAACATTGCCAAGTAGAACGAGTCTTACAACAAAGCCTCTCTACTTTTGGTGGAAATTTCCCCACGGGCCGTTGGTTTATGGTTACTTTCTTGAGCCATAGCGAAGTAATTCTTTGCATTTTGTTTTACCCTTTCAACTACGGGGTTTATGTAATACGATTTGAAATTACAAATACGATGAACAAGCCGTTCGGTGAATTGGCTAATAGCATCATTATATTTTCTAATGCACTAGAATTAGAGGTAGGTTAATTTGATATATGTAGTGAGATGAGTCTTTATGTTCATATAGTCCGGAGAAGTTCGTGTTTTTCTTACCGTGGTAACTTCTGAGTGTTAATACTGTGTACGGTTATAGGGAAGTTTTCTGCATTGCATTTTGCTCGAGGGGGCTCATGAAAGGACTTTCTGCTTTTTAGGCTTACCTTACTGGCCAACTATGATTAAAGCATTAAATTACTCGTTTCTTATCCTAACAACTTTACTAGGGAAATAAAGGTGCTTTTCTCCAAATGGTAATCTTGGGCAATATTCATTACTGGGCCGGCCTTGAAGCCCATCATTTCTCATTATCCGACTAAAAACTAGCGGTAATTAAAAAAAGAAAAGAAAAACAATGTATATATATTGCATTTTTGAGCATCTTCGTTGTGTGTAAACATATAGTGTAGTTAGAATATGGCAAGAACGAGTAGGCTGGTACCCAATGGCTAAAATCAAGGACGTGACAGTAATCCAAGTTTACCTAATTTACAAAAGTCAATTTGAGCAAGGAGATTATCGAAACTAAGACTCAAGGCAGTGTTCTAAAAGTCCCCACCACCCTAGGTCTGATTAATCTCTGCCTAAACGCTAAGCGGTCCTCTACCACCTTGATTTGGTTGGGCACTTAAACCCCGCCTAAGCAGAAATTAGACATTTACTTTGAAACTTTACAATATTTAAAATAAATTTGTTAAGTATTAAAAGATTTTTTTTTGACAACGTTTTATGTAAAATTTTAAAAAATTACATCTACTATAAGTTTTGTACAACTTGACATGTATGTACAAAAAAAAAATGATACCGCTTAAGATTATGCCTAATCCACCTAGGGAATCGCCTAGGCGGTAGGGGCACCCTCCGCCGCCTAGGTCCGCCTAACAATTTTTAGAACACTACAAATATATATCGTCGAAACAGCTACAAGTACAAGCCAAGCAATTCATCCAAATCCCATAAATGATTCATAGGCTAGTCAGAAACAATGGGAGTAAATAAATCAGGACAGACGGAACCGAATGCTACTAGAGAAAATTGTTATTCGACCTGACTGATTCCTGAAAAATGGGAAAGAAATAAATCATTCACTCCTCTACCTTAGCCTTCTACTGTTGGTATATCAGGAGGGGAGGGGAGGGGAGGTATACATTCAGATCAATGACAGAATCTGAGACTTAGTATGCACTTTACTTAACTGACTCATAGTTTCAGAGAGTGTTTACAGCTTATAAGATTTAAACAAAACAATCAGAGATTGTCTGAAGAAACTCTCAAGAGCAGAAGATCACAGAGGAAATAGATGGAGATTATGGGTATAGCAAGGATCCACCAAATGGATTTTTCCATGCTCCCTTTCTAATATTTTTTTTCTATGGAAATAAGCGTGTATGATCTATCCTACTTTCAGCCAGACATTATTCTCTTTCATTTGCTCCAAAGCAAACAAGAAAAGAAACCTATCCAAGTATCTACATTTATCATTCTTTTACTTCCCTCCTATTCCTAATTGTTGCAGAATATGCTCAATAGAACAGCTTCAACTGAA
This sequence comes from Hedera helix, assembly GCA_947179155.2. NCBI lineage: Eukaryota > Viridiplantae > Streptophyta > Magnoliopsida > Apiales > Araliaceae > Hedera > Hedera helix. Next base: position 43,752,319 of record OX359283.1, on the reverse strand, counting down.
GAAAGAGTGATTCTAAAATCAAGAATCATGAGTCGGTGTCCAAAGGTGTTTGAAAATTTAAGCTTTCAAAAGTACATGTACAAAATCCTAACATTGAAAACTAACACGTCCTTCAGAACGGTGCAAGAGAGAAAATGATTTTATTAGCTTACTTCATGCAAACAGAAGGAAGTTAACATACTGGGATATTATATATATTATATTTAATCATAACGCCAGTCTACTCTTTTGATATCTCAAAACAGAGAACTTCTAAAAATTCCAACCAATAAAACAGAGTTAAAACATTGCTTCACAGCATGACCCAGCAGGTTTTCAAGATAGATATAGAAAATAGTCTACTTCAAGTTCTTGTAAAAATCTCAAGCACATACTTAAAATTAATCAATTCACTTTGCCACTTCATTTTCCTCTTCCTTTAGTCCATAGCGACGCTTAAATTTAGCAATCTGACCAAGATTTTCAGCCATCTGACGTCTGGCTCTAATGTGATACACTTTACCAACCTGGTGAATTTTGGTCATCATTACTGGAATCAATCGGCCACTCTGTGTAACATAAGATATCCATTGCAACTGAGGATGCACCCCTTTCTTCATTTCCTACAAGCAATGCCAAATCTAAGTACAACAAAGGTACAAACTAATTTAATCCCAGAAGCAGATATCACCAACTGCAATGCTAAACCAATTCTTCTGAACAACAATAAGACTACCATAACCATTATCTGCATTTTCTATATAGTTGGATAAAAATGGCCTTTATTTATAATAGTCCAAAATGAGTCTCCAATTTTGTTGGGACATTTTATCAAACACGCGGAGGGCAACATAACATAACAGTCAGATGCATAAAGTCATTATTTCAAGTCATACAAATTTTTATGAAAGTCTGACCTGATAAGATTAGACGACATTGCCGAACAAACGAAAGGGAGATTTGGGGGAAGGCAAACCAAAAGAAAGGAAATGATTTTTAAAATTTTGGAAACAGCGCAGAAATAAAAAGGAATAAAGAGACTCACCTTTGGAGGAATAAGGTGACTTAGCTCGATCGGTTTACGTGCTCCGGTGACTAGGGTTTGGCAAGATCAACATGGAAATTATAACAATTTCAAGCTAGTGGAGGAGTTGTTCTACTTCTAGTATTTTCTTTCCTTCTTCACTTGGTAATATAGATTCCCAATAATGCCCTTCAAATTTAGCTCAGTGTTTACCACACTTGTTTCGTCAAATTCTTTATTTTGGTTCAAAAGGATGGGATTAAACTATTGGGCCAAAGACACCTAAACTAGGCCCAACTTCTTAGTAATGAGGGCCCTTCACAATTAGACACATTTTTTCATTAATAAAATAAATAAATAGAAGTCTGATATAATAATAAGACTGAACGAATCTTTTAGTTGGACAGTGTTTGCAAAGTCATTTTTTTCCCGCAAGTGCAAAATTACATATAAAATTAAATAGAATTTAATATACCACCCACTTTCTTTCTTTTTTAATGGGAGTAGAATTGAATAATTGGTATATCTTATTATAACATAAACTCAAACCTTGATACCAATCAGGCCGGTAGAAAATAGGGTCCTTTACATAAGTATACAATTTTTAAAAAATAATTACAAAAATAGTGCACTAATAAAAATAATTACAAAAAGAATGCAAATGAGAGAGAGAGAAAACAGAGGAGAGAGAAAAGAGGACACATGTCCCCTACTTCCTCCCTCCCCTCGCCTCTCCCGCCTCTGCCTGCCTCCTCCTTCCCCCCTCTCCGCCTCCCTCCTCTGTCCCCCATCCTCCTCCCCCTTCGTCTGCCACCTCCCTCCCCCCTCCCCGCCTGTCTCCTCGCCTCCCTCCGTCCCCCCTCCCCCTCCAGCCTGCCTCCTCTTTCTCCCTCCCCGTCTCCCTCCCCGTCTCCCTCCTCCGTCCCCCCTTCCCCTCTCCCTCCCGCCTGCCTCCTCCCTCCTCCTCCCCTCCTCGCCTGCCTCCTCCCTCCTCCGACTGTATTAATTATGTAAATAAATAAAAAATTAAAAATACACTCTTTTTGTAAATATGTTTTTAATACACTTTTATTGTAATTTTTTTATAAAAAATAGTAGAATATGTAATTCCCCCTAGAAAATACTAGGCAATAAGGCCTCTTGGACGTAGAATTGAAACTAAAAATGCCATAATGGAGGACAATGACTGCTGACAATTTCAATGGAGATACCAATCAGGCCGCTTGGACGACTCCTTATTTGGAAAGTGATCGTGCACCTACCACACGGCGGTCTAATCACAATTATTAAGCACGCAACCAAAAAATAATGATCCAGCATCATAAATCCATTCTAACCCGGTCAAATGAGAATCTAAATGCACATTACAAGAATTTAATGTCTAAACCATACTTGCATTAATTAGCTCATGAGAGCAAATACTTCATACATAGCAGTAGTAGTAGTAGTATTTTACATAACCACAAACAAAGCAAGCACTTCAAACTGGACATATCCAAGCCGATATGCAGAAATTACACAAATTTTGCAGCCACAAAGAATATCTATTTTGCTTTATTTAGGGATCTCTCATTCAGGAACTCAGAGAAACTCCCATGCTCACGTACTAAAAATACATAAAGACCACTGATCTGTTCTTCAAAGCCAAATTCTTAGTGCTGAACTAGGCATTCTTTCTTCCCTGGGGCAATCACAGGGCGAGAGCCCTGATTAGGGGTCTCATCAGCTGCTTCAAGGGATTGATGTCCAACGTCTTGGTCCTCATTCGAGCTCCGAGTGACACTTTCGTTTTCATCAACAGCACAACAGATTGCCTCAAAGATTATAGCTTTCACTTCCTGGAATCTCTCTTCAGAGAGGGAGACCTCAGCAAGAAGCCTCCAAGCATTTTCCTCAGATGCCTCCTCATAGTCCTTCTTCCTCTTCAACACTATATGTCCACTAATTTCCCAAACTGCGGGATTCACTTGGGTGTCCAGAAGTTCAGGACTCACTTCACCAAGAGCCTGTTTCTCTGCATAGCACTGTTATTCGTACAACAGCAGTCTAATGTTAGTGCACAAGTGATCCAAACTAAATACTATATGTACAGGACATTACCGACTCTTCTTACCTGTGGCAAGAGAAAGATGCGCCTTCCCGAGTCAGAGACAAGGACATTGTAAGGTATGTTGTTGTTTTGAAGGCAAATGCAGGCGTCTGAGACTGCAGCTGACAAATCCTCAAGAATACTTGAACCCTCAAACACCAGACCTCTAACAGGATAGCTCAACATCTCGGAGATTTCTACCCCACCGGTTAAGGAAGTAATCTTCCTAGTGGGTGCCTTCTCCACGGGGAATGGCACAGCAAGGTAATAAGCCTGTCACACAAAAGTCATACAATTCAGCATCAACAGAGAAAAAAACACCAATTAAAAATTTAAAATGACATCATAAGTGAATGGCTCCATTAGTTATGTGCACAATTACGGGTGTATAAGAACCTGGAAGTGAAGGTGGTTAATGGTAGCAAATGCACCCAGACTATTGTAACCCAATCGGAAGTATGGACTCCCTGCTTCTGCTGCCATGTAAAGTGCAAGCAATAAGCTTTCTCGGTCAATCCTCTGCGGCAAGCACTCAAGAACACGAGGGATCAGAAGCACATGCCCGTATTCAATAGGACTAACCTGTTAAATTACAGTAAACAACAAAATTAAGTTTAGCATAACCTTCATCAACAGGCACAAGTACTTACAATATGAACAACAGATGAAAAGTACCATACATTAATGGCAACAACACTAGGGGAGTTCTCCACATCTATGGTGGCATTTGGAAAGAACTGGATTTCATCATCCTCACTTGCTTCAAACTGGAATATCACCTCTTCCTGCCCAACTTTAGTGAAGTTGAATTTGCTCCCATCAAAGGGCTGCAACACCTTATCAACTCTAAATTCAGTCAGCCTCTTCTTAAGGTGACGGCCCTCATTCAGCTGAGCAATAAAACCATACTCTCCCGGAATCACCTATATAAAAATATATATATAAATGAATTGGGTCCTAACACATCTTAAAACTTCATCGAGTACTCTCTTTGGTAAATGAATTTCCCACGAAGCAGCGATAAAAGAGAAAAAAAGTGTCGTACCTTAGTTTCGCAAGCAGTAACATCATAGCGGAAAAGCCCCCGCTGCATACGATCCTCCCACTGCCATCATGTAGACAATAAGTTTAGCCTATCAGACCGGAAAGGAAGTAAAAACCAGAAAATTTACTGATAAACTTAGCAAATTAGTTACCTCCCCAAGGAGGAGAGAATCCAAGAATGCAACAGAAGGCTTTTTGTTTTCCTCAGCCCCTCCCTTCCCAGTAGTGATCTTGTTCACCCTCTTGAAAGCATACAAAGGAAGCTTTGCCCCTAATTTAAAATTCAATAGAATCAAAACCCAGAAAGAGAAAGAGCATATCGAAAGGAACCGAAAAAGATTGAACTCAGAACTCTTAATACAAGCAATTTTCAACAAATACCTGGAAGGCAACACTTGTTGAGACAATTCCGGCCACAACCTCCGGCACCTTCCTCCCCCTCCTCTTTTTGGTAATTGGAAACAACGGTGGGCACCCTCTTAATCCTCAACATATCGAATTATTTTTTTTCAGAAAATAACGGCTCGAACGGGAAATATATACGTAGGTATACAGAAATAGAAAGCAGATCTCAGCTGGGAAAAGGGTTTCTGTAAATAGAATCTAAAAGTCTAATAACTAACTACGCGAAGAGGGAAGAACCACCGCCGGCGAGGAAGAGGAGGTCGGAAGGGCTGCCGCCTTCGGAGGGAAGGGCTCCACGACCGCCGTGCGGCGAAGGGTTGCTCTCAACTGTCACACAACCCTTACGTCGTACCGCACGGACATGAACAAGGGGCCGATAAACTCTGTGTATAGCCGTGATGTCTGCAACTTGTCGATCCTGGGTTTTACCCCTTCAATTTCGAACTTTCAAAAAAACCGCACGCTTTCAATTTCTCCCTAGATCAAAATCCACAATTCCAGAAGAAATATATGACAAGTGAGATTAAAACAAGAAAAACTGTGCAGAGAAAATAAAGAAAGGACAGGAAATCTGCGGTTGCTGCTGGTGGTGGGTATGATATGAGGGGATGAGAAAGAGGGGATTAGGTATATTTAAAGATAAGAAGAGGATGGGTTGTGTTATAACTTGGACGTCCGGGGTGATATCGTGATTGTTGCTGTGGACCTTGTGGTTGTTGTTGAGCCGTGAATTGGTTTGAGTGGCTACTGTGTAACAAGAGCAGGATGGAGTAGGCCGTGTTTTCTTCTCTTCAATGTTCCTACCTGACGTCCTTATTGGTCCCCTCGCTGGGGTGATATTACAGACTTGTACAGTAGGTCAGATTGATTTGACTTGGTCTGAATTTAGTAGACTTTGACCATTAATCAGATTAGGTCAGACTTTAATTTAGACCTGTAGATCAGGTCAGGTCGAGCTTCTAAATTAAAGTCTGATCTTTTGAGACATGTAAACCAGGCTGGGTCAAGCTTGTAAACTAGGCCGGGTCAGGCTTTAAGTCAGGTCAAGCCAGTCCTTATGTCGGGTCGGGCCTAAAAATGTAATCAACTAATTTTTAATGTGAAATATAAATATTAAATAAACTTACTGTATTAATTAAATGTATTGACAAAAAATTAAAAATGAGTAATTAATCAATAATAAATAATGAGTCGGTTACAAATTTTTTGTTTCAAAATATTTTTAAAATGTCTTCAAAATTCAAATCTTCAGAAAAATATAATCTTTTTAAAAGTTGCAACAACAAATTGTGATTAAAAAAAATATCCCACAAATCACTGCCATAAAAAGTTATCCCATTGGCAAGATCATACTTGTATGTAACCTTTTTTTATTTTGTTTTTCTGGTGAGCATGAAAAAGAAAAATATGTATGTACATTGATCATCAGTAAAAATGTATCCATATTCTTGGTATTTGTATGAGACTGCCATAGAAAAATTCAAACTCATTCTGTACCACACCAACATGAGGTCATAAACAAAGAGATTTTGTACCATACCAACATGAAGTTATAAACATAGTTTATAGTTAAAACGAATTAGCTAGGCTGGGCCGGTGCTCTGCCTAGACTGTGTCGGACTTTTGCATAGACCGGGTCAGGTCGATCTTTTTCGTAGGCCGGGTCAGACCGAGCTTTTACGTTAAAATAGCAGTATGTTCAAAGACTGTATGCCGGACCGATCTGGTCTGAACTTTGACCAGGCCGAACCGGCCCCGTCTGGACTTTGACCAGGCCGAGCTCAGGCCAAACCAGATTGACCTGTGGTCCGTAGACTTTTTGTGCATCTCTAGGTGATAACCATGGGCTAATGAAAACAGGAAAGATTAGGTCAAAGATTAGGTTTTGTTTGTTGCAAATTAATGTACATTTTTATTTTTAGTTTATTTTAAAAATAAAATTAAAATATAATTTTATTTTTTAATTATAAAATTACAAAATATTCTAACATATCATTGAGTACTATTATAATTAATGTCACCACTACTATTATATTTTTAATTAATATTAAGAATAAGTCATAGGTGTAATTTTATTTTATTTAAATAACTTATATCATTATATTTCAGTCATAGGGCTAAGAAAAAAATTAGTCATGAGAAAAATTAAGGGAAAATGGACATTATTTTTGAAATACTTTATAATTTTTTTTTATTGTCGTGTACACTTGAAAATGCAATAATGCAGAGTAAAAAGAGAGATATTAACATTACTATATCGGCCTTGGCGTCATGGATGCAATTTAAATAAATTGTAATTGCAATATATGTTATGTTACCGCCTTTTAATTAAGCAAAAACATTGAAACCGTGACTCAGTAGGGACCATTAGCTGATAAAATATTCGCTGTTGAAATTAAAGTTAAACAGATGATTTATTTCTCATACTACAATTTAAAAATTAAAATTATTGAATAAACGAACATTCACAGACATCGTCATCGTAACGCAAATTACTTAATTGATAAGTGAACTTTATAATTTTAGGCAAAGGAAGCACCGCCTTATCATAATGAATCAGACCGTACATCTTGCTTTTACATCTAACAAGGATCATTTTACATACATAAACATTAAATATAAAATTTTACATAAATTTTATCTCATTCATTAAAAATATAATTTAACATCTGTTTCAAATCTACGCAATATGGAAAAAAGGGAGACCCGTACCCGATGTCCCTACCCTATACGTATGGTATGCGCACAGGTAATTAGATAATGATCTATGGCCTTGGTGATAATAATTTTATATATTATTTTGTATTTATTTTTGGCAAAATGGAGAAATAGTACTTGACACCTTTTATCTATTTAGCCACTTAACTAAAAAAAAATTAATTAATCCGTTAAATTAATTAAAAATTTATATTTGAACTATTTTGTTAGATATATTAAATGGCCGTCAAATTTTTATCTACATGTTTATAAGAATAAAATACAAAAATAAAAACAGTATTCACATGACAAAAAAAGTTATAAAACTTGAGTAAATAAAAAAGAAAATAACTAAGCCATTAATTACATGTCCAGAAACTAACAATGGATCCTTAAAAAAACAAGAATTAAGAAATGTGACGATCTTCTTTATTTGGGTTTCTTTTTTCTCTTCCTCAAAATCATTCTTTATCTTCATCAAAATAAAAGAGTCATTAAAAAATAAGTTTATAAACACTACTTTAACATATAAATTCAAACACGAACTCTTATTTCACCATTAAAAAGTAGAATCTGATATAAAAATTCATGTCTGATTAATTTTTTAACAGTAAAATGAGAATTTATATTTAAATTTGTGTTAGTATTTTATGTGTGTAAACTTATGTGCGATTTAGCCCACTATATAATAGAATTTAAATGGCAAATTGATACAATTGATTTATAATATTATTAATTTTGAGTTGATTAAAAGAAATATAGACTTGATTAGACGAAGAAAAAGGGTCAAACTAGGACGATGGTTTTAATTATTTGTTTAGTCCGTTTGGTGATGAATCTAGTCACAATCTGCTCGATGATGGTCAACGATCAAAACCCAATGTTATTGAGCTCAATTGATGGATTTGGCTATGTTTGATTTGAGAATTTAGCATTTTTCTCGTCTTTTTTTCTCTTCCTCTTTTCCCTTTATGTTTTTCTTGGATAATGCAGATCAAAATAAATACGAAAAGATTGGCTGTCGACAATGGCAGAATTCCGGGATGAATGGTTGGGTGTCGGCGATTATATATCATCATGGTGGATTACGGCAATACATTTTTTGTAACGATGATGATGATGATGGATGCGTTATAGAATTTTGTTTTTAGGAAAAGAACTCCTGTTGTTGCATTAAAATTTTACAATCCAACTAAGATCCAATTCTTAGTTTCTAATTTGATCTAAAAAAAAGGAGAAGAAATAGGCGTGAAGAAGATCGTTTTTTTTCCTTCCTTTTTTGACAGTCTTTTTTTCCCATTTTTTTGTGTGTCCCTTTTATTTTTCATGTGATCACTTTATTTTTTATTTATTTTATGTTGTCGTGTATAAAAATCTATCAACTAATTTGACGGCGGTGACATAAATTTAACAAAATAACTTAATTAATTAATTTCTTTAATTAAAAACAAATTTTCATTGTCAAATGCATAAAAATTGCCAAGTATAATGAAATACTCATTAATTTTATTATTTATTTCTTTTAATAAATTTTTTGGCACTAAAATTACTATTGCAAATCAAATAAGGGTCCGCTTAATGTGTGCTTTAAAGGCACACATTAAACGCGAAAAATAAGAAATGAATTTTATTAAATATTATTTTTTTATATATTTATATTGAATTCAATACATGAGATCTATTAATATATTATTTTTTTAAATATTAAATTCAATATAAATATATAAATAAATAATATTATATACTGTAAGCGCGTATTCTAAGAAAATTCATCAAATAAAGATGTGAACTTTATATGTAGAACTGAGGCCCACCCACGAGTACTTGTGCGCATTGGTGTGAAAATTGACCCATCCCCGTTTGATGGGACGACACGACTTTCCGTAATTCAGTGGCTCCCGTGCACGCAAACAAACCAACCTGCCTTGGCATTATTCGGAATCTGCTTTCGAATCATTCTTTTGGTTTTTCACATTCCGATTCAATTCATCACAACCGTAAAAATACACAAATATTACTCCCTCGATGCTCCTTCCCATAATTAATAAACAACTTTGACAAAATAATAAATTTTGAAAAAAATACCTTCAATATTGGTAAGAAATATAATAATAGTAATTATTTATTTATTTATTTAATAGATAAATATATAATCAAATTATATTTTTTAACTTTTATAAATGATATAATTTCTCTTGGACCGAAAAGAGTATTTAGAAAAAGCTTAAATTTTGGTGACTACAATTTGAGCTTGTATTATGTTAGAGACTGGTGACGCAAAGGGGCCGAATCCCTAAAGGATCGCGAACGTCGTATAAGTTGTCCAAACAGTGATAAGTGTAACTCAAGACTTCACGGGGCGCCAAACGCATAGAAGATTAGACTCTTTTCTATTGAGGGCTTTATCTATATCAGTCCATTTACATTTAAACTTATGAGTAACGCTTCCCCCTACGAGGGGAAAAATTCTACCAAACAATTATCAGAATATCATTTATAAATATAAATAAGAGACTTCTGACACGTTTTTAGACGTATATATTTATTTTTAGATTTATAACCTCCTATTATTGTTACTAATTTAATCAATAGAGGCAGATTCATAGATCAAACATTTACGTATTCTTTGATTTTTAAATATTTCAGAACACATTAATTTAAATTTCAAATATTTAAAAAATAAAGCATATGTCATGACTGCGTATTCATCTAAATTTCTATTCATTTTTTCTTGTAGATTCATGAGTAATTATTTAGTAATTCCGGACTATAGCTACGTGGTATTTTAGACCAATCATATCTCCCTATTTTAATAGGTCCTTCATCATTTTAGTAGATCCAGAGCTACATGCAGTGAGACACAGTTAAAATAGGAAGATGTGATTGATCTGAAATATTACGTGGCTATGGTCCGAAATTATTGAATAATTTTTCTAGATTCATATATAGCTATTAAGTACTATTCAGATGAGTCGCCAAAAAATAATGCCAAAAGAATTTATCAAAAATTCACAGAACAAATATTCAGATAAAAGGTGTATATAGTTTTTCTTCCAATATCCTTTCAGTTTCTTTTTTACTTTTAGTGATCTATTTTCATATGCATGATTTTACATGTTTAATTATAATAATATAATAATTTAGTTTATTGGATTATTGTAGCGAGTCTTGCAAATTTGTGTCATGATTCTATACAATGGATAATTGAAAAATTCATGTGGCTGGTTTCGTGAGTTGCCTCTTCAATGTTCATGTTGTGAATCTAACATGTAATCAAAATATAAAATTGATATTTTTATAAGTTAATTTAATATTTTTATAAAATTTATTTAAAATATTAATTCCTTAATTTTATTATCACTACAAACTTAACACTCTAAATATTAATTTAATATTTTTGTATTATAACTAGTTTATCATTATTAAATACTAAACGAGTTGGGCTCAAGTTGAACATGGTATTATTGGTATTCCAGTTGTTTAATTAGATGGACAAAAGAATTTCTTTAATTTTGATTAGATAGAATTCACGGACAACTTGGTTGATTTACAGCTTTCAAAGACCAACCATTCCACGCATATAGCAAGAGCTTCCGGAGTTTTATTTGCAACATAGCTTCAACAGGGGCTACAACACTTTCTCTTATGATAGGATTTCATTGGTCACAAATTGCAATGGCATGGGCAATAATATCAATACCGACCATTGTTGGCCTCAACTGTAATGACTCACTCGATCCTGTTTTATAGGTTCGGTTATGGGCCGACTAGGACCGCTTTTAAGCAACAGCACGCGATGGAAATATATATTTTGTAGAAATAATTCTCCTATTAACTTAGACAAAATTTTAATGTTAAAATAACTCAAAAAATAAAATTATATATATATATATATTAAGTAACAGTAAAAATTACGTCTGTTGCACTTTAAAAATATATATATAATAATGAGATTTTAGTATGACAGCTAATGCGGCTTTTACATCTTCAAAGTTGATTCTCATCGTTTGATTTTAATACTTTTTCCCCTCGCGAGACATTACCAAGTAAGGCTCGTAGTTATTGCATCTTTCTTGTCATTAGTGCGAGTTTAATGGTTTGCTAATTTGAATAGAATTTTTGTTCATTTTTATAAAACTCACTGTTCTTGAAATTGACGTTTCAAATACTTTATTTCTGTTATACAAGTCATTTAAGAATAATTATACATATTAAAAAATATATATTAAACTATTATACACATGTAAAATTATATTCCATCTATTTCATAAAATATCTCCTTTACTAAATATTATAGTATCATAACTTTTATGATACTATAAATAAAATAATATTCTCGAATTCATTATAACAATTATACTATTATACCATTGATATTAAATTAATATGAAATGAAAATGTATCTACTTACAATTCATATATTTATAAAATAATTCTCTCTCCACATAATAGATGAAATAAATACATAATTAATTAATTATATTGTGACAGTCTTTAAGAGTATTAAAGTAATGCCACGGTAGAATTGAACAAATAACCGATCAAAATAAAAAAAATCAAATCGAAAATTAAAAAATCAGCAAGTTGATAATTACTAAACAAAAAAATTGGAGTTTAGTCTATCGGTTCCGATTTGTACCCATGAAATTAACCGAACCGACCAAATATATAAAGTAATAAATGTATTTATATATTTATATTTATAAATATAATTATATATAAAATATACTTTTATCATATTAGAAAATTTAGCTTTAATTGATACTTATTATTCATGTATGCTTAATCTCAGTTTAAGTGTTTTATTAGTATTTTGGTCTTAATTTATTTTGAAAAAAATTTTAAAATCTTATTTCTAATGACCATAAGTATTTGTCAAAATTTGAGAAGTAAAACTCTCTAGTATAATATATTGTGTTTAGTTGTTTGATAATTTATAATTTAATTTTATATTTAATTGTTTATTTATTGTTGGTTCAAATAACTTAAATCGATCGATTTAACTAATAACTGAATAAGTTAAATAATAAACTATGAAATAAAAATTTAAATAATTTTAATTTTTAATTTTTTATAATTATCTTAAATAATTTAATTATTTTTTAAAATATAAAATTGACTAAATTGACTATTGCGCACCCCTATGCCACGGTTGCGGATGATAGGTAAGGTGGAGAAGTATAAGGTCCATAAGTAAAGGGTCTTACCCTAATCGTTACTCTCAACCTAGAGGATGAGGTTTGAAATATTTGTAATGACTAAAATTGGGTGCGTGATTAAATTTTGTCTAAAAAGAAAAGAAAAGTATAAGGTCCATTAAGTCGGATGTAGTCGGTGTAACTTGTTACAAACTAGGCAGTACGTGGGTCCACCTTCAACACTCCCAAAATCTGTATTTGCCGACCTTCCCCAATGTCTAGGAGAAACTATTCCCGGTTTCCGGAGCATATATATGGAAGCATGGAGAACAATATGTTTTTTTTCCCCCATATATATGTGGCGTTTTTTATGATGGGATCTACAAGAAACTCGTATGTATACGAGGGAGAGCATACTCTTCCCTTATTCTTGAAACAGGCAATAATTTTTCAATGCCTACACACCGATCCAGCCATTTTTTTTTTTTTTAATTTAAAGAATTCCGACAATCGATTAATCAATGGACGAGGTGATCACCGCCGCTGACGCGTCAGCAAACCTCCGATCGTACCCATCAGAGCCTGCCATATTACCGTCTAATCTCCCTCTCCTCGCTGATTTCCTCTCTTTCGCTCTTGCTCAATTTCTTAAGCTCTTCACCACCAGCTTCTCTCTCGCTTTCTATTCAGGTAGTTTTGTTAATTGGTTGGTGTTTGTACCTTCTTAAGACCTAATTTGTAGTTTGATGGATGCAATTGCAATTCTCTATTATAAAAAAAAGTTAAAAGTGTTTAGGAGATTCTTGTGCTTTTATATCCTTCTATTGTCTTTCATAATAACAATCAAGCTTGTTACAGTATAGATAGGATCGTGTTAAACTAATTTCAGTGATGCTTTTTTAGGGGGAGATCTTGATATGATATGAGAAATTTTCCTTAGTTATGAACTGTTCAATGCGGGCACATAGTAATATTGTTGCTCATAAACCCAAACTAATTTGGCAATGCATCAAGTTAGGCCTTTAAGGTTTCAGTGTTAGTTTACATCACACAAGCTAGTTATACCAAGGTCCATGCCAGTCACTGAAGGGGGTGCACACCATCTAAGAAACAAACAGGTGTTAGACAAAACAAAACCAAATCACACACTCTCTCCCAATCAAAGATAAACTCCTATAGAGCAACACAATTTTCTTCTCTTTTCATCAGTAAGGAAGAGAAGACTAACAAAAAAGGCACAAGCCGCATAACATTGAAATTCTGTATTTGTTTTGTTGTTACTTTACTTGTCTCCGTACGTCAGTTGTCAATGGTCTATACATGCAAATAGATACATGCAAATAGCACTTACCCCTCTAGAGTCTAGATGATACCACTACTCTGTGTGTGTATGATTTAGTGTCAGAGGGGGAGTTGTGTTTGTAAATAATTTTTAAAAGCACTTTATGAAGAACTTTTGGTTTGTTTTTAATTTAAATGTAAGTGCATATTCAAAAGCACCAAATTTTAGCTTCTTTAAACTCTAAAAAGTTTTAGGCACTTTTGTATGTCAGCAAACATTTCAAACAATTTTTTTTATTATACAAAAACAAAGTGCTTTAAGGCCAGAACTCCATGTTAAACAGGCACTTATATTGGACCAAGCAAATTCATGTGCTCAATGCTCTAATATATGTAAAAAAGAGAGATTTGGCTTTTAGTATGCCCTACTATATGTGCAGGTACAAGGAGAAGAGATGGGATTCTAAAAGAATGCTTAGTTCAGGTGGAATACCTTCTTCACATTCAGCGACTGTTACAGCTCTTGCAGCGGCTATTGGTTTACAAGAAGGAACTGGAGGATCAGACTTTGTCATTGCTGTGGTTTTGGCATGTGTTGTATGTACTTTAAAACCAGGTCTTCTTCATTCTTTTGTATCGAGGGCTTGCTTACCTAAATATAGATGGAAAACATGAGAAGCTGTTGTCACATTTCTTCTTAATTGCTATCCTTTCATGAAGCTTCCAGAGTTAGTACTTACTGAATTTTTACCTTTCATTGTCATGCCAGTTAAATTATAGTCAAAGACATCTCTAATTAACTTAGCTCTCAAGGAGCATCACTGCATCAATGTCTAGAAAGACATCTCTAGTTGTAGTTCACAAGTGGGATTAATGATTCAATCTTTTAGAGAAAAAGAAACATGCATTCTTGGATTGAAAGTCTCCGATTAAGTACCATAACAACCCACCAGTTAGACACGATATGCTGGAAATGTCTGGTTACTGGTCCATCTTAAACCTGTGTATCCCTTTGATTTAATAGCTGAAGCCATTCATAGACCCTTACCATGTTTTTGGTAAATTACTTTTCTCTAGTTGTTGAATTTCAGATCAACTAGCAGGATAGGTTGTTCTCAACAAAAGAAGTTGGGGAGTCCGGGAGTCCATGGATTGTACTTATTGAGCTTTCTTTGTTGAGGGTTCAGCACATGGCCAGTGTTGTACTGATTTTTACCAGTTCTCCAGGAACCCTTTAGCACTAATTTTAGTTTTTGTAAATTGCCATTTTAAAATAGTGAAAAGTACACCTTTTTGTCATTGAAATGAATTATTTGAATTATAATTTAAAGAATTACACCTATATTAATACATATGTTACTTCAGGGGGGCCTAGTACTTTTGGGTTCTTACAGGCAATGTACGATGGAGTTGGGCTTCATGCCGGTCGACAAACTGAAGTAATCTCTCTATTTGCGTCAGAATATATGTAGTTGATTTCCTTTAGACTCCAAAGCTAAAAGAAGCATGGTATTTTTTCCTTTTTTGTTGATTAAAATGCAATGGATTTCTTATTTTGGTTTTGGGGTCAATTGCTTAAAGACTTGAACTCGCATTGCTGAACACTATTAGTGTTGTGATTTTCTGAATTCAGTCAATTTATAAGTTTACTTTTCATATTTTTTCAGACAAGTTTTACTTGTATAAGCATCATGTTACACACACACACATATAATCTGATGCAGCATATGTTCTTTTTTATGTGCTTTTCTTAAAGAAAGAATATTTTACTCACTAATACCAACAACTGAACGAGTATGCCATTCTCTTAAAATTATAATAGACTCTCTAGTTCTTTCATTCTGCTTGAGTGGATACAGAAATTTCACACGATTTTATTGAAAGAGTTTGATGTTCTGGTTATATATTCCAGTAATTCCACCATAAGAAATACAAAATTATTGTTATTTTATGTGCTTGCACCAAGATTAGTTATTTCTTGCCCTCTCCTCTCCTCTCCTCCCCTCCCCTCCCCAAACCTCTTCTGTTCTTAAACACCTCATCTATTCTGACTTTCCAGAGGAACAACTATTCTTGATTGTTTGTTATTGAAAATGCTGCTTTGAAGTAACCATGTTAATATTCCCGAATTCACTGAAAATGTAATTCCATTTGATACTTATTGCAGTTATTGAATCAAATTGTGTGTGAGCTGCCTCCCGAACATCTTGTCTCTACTGTTAGACCTCTACGAGATTCACTTGGTCACACTCCACTGCCGGTTTGTTTGAAATACTATATTCAGTTTGTTGCTTTGTTTCCTAGAATTATTGTGCTTTGCTATTATATTATCTCGTATCCTTATGAAGAAGATCCTATGAATTTTCTCAGTATGTTATTTTCAGTTCTGCATTAGAATATATATATATATATATATAAGGGAATGATTCATAGCAAATATTTTTTATGAATCTTTATAGGGCATACACCATTTATACCCTTTAAAACAAAAAGTAAACAATCAAGATTAGAGACTGAAAATCGACATCCGCTTCTATTAGTAGCGGACTATAAAAAAAGACGCTACTAATAATAGTAGACGCTACTCAGAATAAGGATTTAGCTTTATTAATTATGGTTTAGGGTTTATTAATCAGGATTTAGGGTTTATAAAATAAGGTTTATAATTTATTAACTCATTTTTTAATTGGTTTAGGGTTTATTAACCTCGGGTTAATAAACCCTAAACACTGATTAATAAATCCTAGACCCGAGTTAATAAACCCTAAACCATAGTTAATAAATCTTAAACCTTGATTAATAAATCCTAAACCCTGATTTATAAATCCTAAATCCTAGTTATTATACTTTAAAACCTAATTAATAAACACTAAACCCTTGTTAATAAAGTCAAATTCTTATTTTGATTAGCGTCCGCTACTAGTAGCATATTTTTTTTACAGTCCGCTACTAATAGTAGCGACGGACGTCTCTAATCTTGGCCGTTTACTTTTGTCTTTATTCCCCATTATATATATATATATTTATATTTAATATTAATGATTTGTTGTTTATCTGATGATGGATCTTTGGTACCAGGGCACGGGCTTGCTTATGGATATATAATTACAATTGATTATTGGATCTTTTTCCTCAAAACAGATAATCTAGTGGAAGCTATACGAGCAAAACCATAGGCTTTGAAACTAAATTACTGCTGGAGTTACCATTAAGGATAATGTTATATATCAGCTCCAGATCATTTTATCTGAAGCTGGGGGGAAAATAAAGAAGACAACCTGAACTATAGCCAGATTGCTGTTTTTCCCTTCAAATAAGTTTCATGATGGTATTGCTCTTCTTTTTCTCAAAATATGGAAATTACTTGTATTGCTTTAGTGTTGAACCTTTGCATAAATGTTTTAGTTACCATTCATTCTAGTGTAAAACCTATCCTTGTACCCTGCAACACAATTTCTAAGCTATTGCCGGTAAGTTTCTATGAATATTAATTTATGTAATTTTTTAGTGTTACTAAAAGAATTTTTTTGAATGCAAAATTGGGAGTCTTGCATCAAGTAACTTCATCTTTACTTGAAGATCATTGCCCCATTGAAATTTTAGTGCAGGTTGTTGCAGGTGCTGTATTGGGATGTGTGGTAGCTTACCTCGTGAAAAACTCTAGTTAGCTGTTAGCCTATATCTACTCGTCAATCACTATATGGTCTTTCTGAAAAGATGAATGATGCGAAAAGCGAGATAGGGGGAATTGACGTTCCTATTTCCAATAGTCTGTTTGCTTGTTTGGAGGTCTCAATTAAGAAAGTCTTATTTCATTGCTCAACTGCAAACAAGTTCTTGGCATATGGTGTAAAATCTGTATAAATAGTCTTTCAAATTTGACATTTTAAGCCAGCAAGGGACCAGTTCTGGATACTTGTTCTCCTTGACATTTGGATGATTCTTCTATCTGATCATATAATGTGATAGATCTGTTTTGCTGTTCTATTATGCCATGATACTATGTTTGGATGAATTCAGTATTCAATTCCTCTTATAGTCAATTTGTTGTAAGGATTCTGGAAATTATGTTGTACTTGCCATTCCCATACTATGAAGTGTGATGTGAAGTATGGAATGGTTCAATACAGAGAAAAGTCGGTCATTCTATTGGCGCATGATTGTTTTCAAGTTGCTTTCATTTAAAATCTTTGTAGATCTGCAGAGATTTCTCTTCCACCCCAACTTTTGTGAGAATCTTTGTGTATTTTGCCAAGAGCTGAGATTCTCACTCGGGGGAAAAATTATGAGAAAAGAAAAATATGATAAATCATTTTTTACATTTTCTGGTCTTCCTTTGTATCTTATTAATATCAACTTTTGATATAAATTGATGTTTGCTTTTAAAGTCTTAAATAAATAATCCCAATTTCCAGCCCGTGAGCATCGTGGTAAAAATTAAACATTTCACTTTTTCAAGTCCTAGAAAACAGGAATAGAAACGTTAGCCAGTAATTAATATTGTTTCATCTTGATCTTTACTGGTTGGTATGTACGATGATACTTTAAACAAATGGAGTCGTTTAATGCTTTAGATCTGTGCATTTAGCAGGTTTAAAATACTATTATGTTGATTTTAAGAAATTTTAATTATCATAAAATGTCCCAAAGATTTCGAAATCATATTATTGGATCAAACCCAAAAGAAAGAAAGAGAAATTCGCAATATTTGGTGATGATATATATAGAGAGTTACCAAACTTTCAAAGTTCCTTGCGATTGTTATGTTCATTGGTAAAAAAAAAAGTAGTATTATTGTCTTAATTTCAACATATTCAAGATCCTGATTATAATATGTTTCGATTAATATAAAGGATTAATTGCGTCAATACAAGGGATTTATTTCGCCATTCTATGTTGGCTGGTATATATATATATATATATATATATATATATATATATATATATATATATATATATGGTGAATGATCCGTAATAAGTATTTGTCATGGATGTAAATACCATCTATACTATTGAAAATAAAAATTATGGTTTGATTTTTTGATTGACGTCCACTACTATTAGTAATTGTCGTTTTAAATTTTTTTAAATAATTTTTAGTTTCTAATCATGGCTGTTATTTTTTGTTTTTAATAATATATATGGTATTTGCCTATTTTTTAATCTATATCAAATATTTGCTAAAGATAAAGATGCCTCTCTTTCTTCTTCTCACATGGAGTTGGGTTTGTTATTCATCACTTTTTTAATATAAATCTAAGAAGTAATTTGGTAAGCATCGCTTATAAAATGAAACAATCACAGTTCAGCTCGAGCTTCCCTATAAATGGTTGAATATTTCTTTGGACCAAATAAAATAAGGAAGAGTGTCAGGTGGATTATTAAACAGAATGGGAAAAAAAACATTGCCAAGAGTCTTTGAAAAATAATAGACCTCCCAACTAAAAATTAGACCTTTATTTATATGTTAAATTCATGATGTTCATGATCTTGCTGTACAAAACTTAATCACTTCTAACAGGTTCCAGGATTAAAATTTCATCAATGGAGAAGGACTCTAGAAGAAGAATACCATCTCCAGTTCTCTGCTTACTTGGTCTCCCCCTGCTTTCTTTTGCATTTTCCTTCACCGCTAAAAGTAATTTTGCTTCCCTTGTTGCAGTACTTATCGATGATACCCGTTAACTTGATTAGTGTAATTAACTAGGAAAATTACCCTAATTTTTCTTTATCCTTAACTGATGCGAGTTATTTGGAAATGACAGTGAGGGGACAGCTATCAAGTTGGAGTTTTAATCTTGGCAGTAATATAGGCTTGCAACAGCAAGAGTTGCTGAGACTTCATTTGCGAATAAGACTAGTAAGAGGTTCTTCTCTTTTTCTTCTTCAGCATTTTGTTCTGATTCAACATTAATTAACCTTATGATCTAGTATATGATATCCTTAACATTAATATAGATCAAATGCTAAGCTGTAGATGAAACGGGAAGATTTTTTTTTATTATTATTATTTTGAGGCAATTCCTTTTTTGTAGTCATTCCCTTGAACAAGAATTTTAACATGCCTGATTGATGTTTGAACTTCAGTGAGAAGTCCACCAGTTGAATCCCTAAGTTTTCTTAATGCAATTCCTGTATTTGTTATATGAAATGATGTTTAATGCCTGGCAAACAGGAGAAGATCGAAACCAGCTCCAAGCCCCTGGATTTGTTTGCTATAATGAACTTCACTCAGATTTTTGTTTTGTAAATAAACGAGTTAGGATTGACACACCAATACATCGACTATTTACATATCCCCTAATCAAACTTTGCCCCATGGTAGACGCGCTATTCAGCCCTATGCAAGGAAAGAAGATGAGACCGCGATGAAATTAGTGACACCAGTGCAGATATACCATGGAAACATATCACAGCCATCTGGTCATTATAACCATGATGTTTCAGTTGTAGTCTTCTCATCCGGTGGTGGCTTCACAGGAAATCTGTTCCATGAAATCAATGAAATTATTATCCCCTTGTTCATCACAAGCCACCACTTTCAGTCCCACTTGCGTTTTTATGTTATTGACTTGAAGCCTTGGTTTGTCCAAAAATACAGTCGGATTATATCTCACTTATCTCCTTATGAGGTTATCATTCCAACATCAGATAAAAAGGTACACTGCTTTACAGGAGCTGTGGTTGGGCTTAAGTACCATGACAATCTGGCCTTGAATACTACTGAATTCCCAAAAGGGTACTCGATGCTTGACTTCAAGAAGTTCCTTAAAGAAGCATATAGTCTGAGGATTGATAATGGTACGGAGATTTAAAAGCCAGTATTACTTCTTATATCGCATGAACAATCCAGAATGTTCTTGAATGAAAATGAGATGGTGGGTATGATGGAAGAGTTGGGGTTCCGCGTTGTTGTTTCAAGGCCCGAAAGTATGTACAACTTAGACAAGTTTTCCAATGTGGTGAACTCGTGCAATATTATGGTTGGAGCTCATGGTGCTGGACTTACAAATGAACTGTTTTTGCCTAATGGTGCAGTTCTAGTGCAAGTGGTGCCACTAGGGCTTGATTGGGCTGCAAAAACCTACTATGGTGATCCAAGTTATGAGATGGGTTTGCAATACTTAGAATACAAGATTGAAGCAGAGGAGAGCTCACTCGTCGATATATATGGAAGGAATCACCCAGTTATTGTCGATCCAGCATCCGTATTCTCAAAGGGCTATCAAGCTGCCAGGGCTGTGTATGTTGATGAGCAGAATCTAAATATTAACCTTGTGAGATTCAAAAATACAATTGTTCAGGCACTTGCACTAATTAGACACTCAACTCCTTCAAGTTCAATAAAGCATTAGAATACAGCCCGTATTAAACATCTCAGTTTAGTGGACATATATATATCAAATGTTTTGCAAATTAATGTTATGTGGTTTTTAAACAAGAAATAACAAGAGCCACTACTGAAAAAGGTGCCTGTTATCATTTATCATCTCCTTCCTATCATGTTGCATGTTATGTTTATTCTTCTTATGTAAAGGTGCCTGATATGGTCTCTCAATTGGGCTTTGATTACAGACTTGCAGTCCTTGGAGTGGATGAATTCAAATTTAGCTGAAGGCCCGGTGAATTTGTTTGTCGGTTTTCTTGGATTCCCTCGAGTATGGTAGAGCTGCATTGTCTTTTCTTTTGGTTTATCTAGTTCGGTTGCTAAATTTCTTTTCCTTGTTAGTCCTTTTCCTTATTTGCTAGAAATGTAGTAGTGTGGTCTACTTTGAATATAATACGTAATGACATGGTAGCAACTTTACGTTACTTTATAGTTTATGAACAGAAATATATTTTTAATTTTGGAAGGGACTAAAAAGGGAAATATATCTATATTTTTGGAACGGTGGTAATACTTGTGCTTGATACTATTTAATTAATATACAGTACAATGGGCAGGGGATGTTGAGGTTGCTATTGTTTTGTTGGTTCTCTCTGTCTGTAGTAGGTTTTGTTGTTTAAGGGTATGTTTTCTTGTGCTTTGAGATGTTGTCTCCTCATTTGCCTGAGGTATGTTGCATGCCACTCCTTTGTGATAATAATCTTACATTACCGACAAGAAGAAAAAATGAATAAAAATTGCAGTTAAGCAGCCCCAGTTGCTACTTTAACCTATTTCTCTAATCACTTTATACTTTTAACTACCCTTCTTTTCATCTTCAAAGTTCAAATAAGTTATTATATTTATCCTTTTTAATTGGGAAATGAAGAGAATCAAATCCAACTGCGAAGGTGGTTTATTTTAATTCAAGAAAATTGTGGGAGCCTACCATATGATATTCTTCTTATAATTGTGATTATGATATTTTAATAAGAACAAAGTGCTGAACAAATGAGATTGCTTTCTATTTCCATAATTCAAATATAGGGTGCTAATTTTATAAATTATTATGAAAATGACATTGATAAGCATGTATACAGACAGGTGCAAGTGGAGGATTATCAGATCATATTTTTATTAACAGATAAGGCCGGATGCGTAAGTATCATTTGTGAACAAGAAGCAAAGCAGTAGCCTCCACTAAACAATAATACATACATACATACATACATACATACATACATATGGTCACTAGCTGCCAAATGATGCTTTAGTAATACAGTTCAAGTTCTCTTATTGAATACTATACTAAAAGAAAATTAGCTAGGAAAGCACATCTAATGACAAGGAAGCTTTATTAAAGACTCAAAATTAAGATTAGACAGCGCACCTAATGATGATTCACTTTGCGGTTCTAGAGGTCTACTTCATCATGTCAATAATTTATAGGCAAATCATGAAACAGGTACTTCATTGGATTGACCAAGGATGGAGGAGCCTCGAAAGCTGTTTTTTGCTGCAATGCCAGTAGTCTTCTTGCTTCTTATCACTCTGCTTTATACGGAATTTTTTGCGTCGAATTCTCTTCTGTTTGATCAATGTAAACCTTGTGCTTTCTTTTCATTTGAATTTGATCTGCATATGTAAATTTGGCTAATGTAATTTGATGGAGTTGTTTGAATTCATTAAAATGGAAACGGCAGGGATGCAACATTTATCAATACGAAAGGTTACTACCAGCACCGGAAAAATCAATGAAGCAGTAGAAGATCGGGAATCCATTAAACTTGTTCTAAGAAGACTAGTAACAGGTTTCTCTCTAGCGCTTGGCTCTTTCTTTCATCAATATATAGTTAAATATTAAACGAAGATATTTTGTGCACGAAAACAGGAGAAGATCTAGACAAGCTTGAAGCCACTGGCTTTGCATGCGATTCGGCTTTTTACTCGATGGTTTGTGTTGCAAATGGGCCATTAAGAATTGACACCAACACGATGACAGTTCACATACTATCAAACCAGACTATTCCACAAGATAATCAGGTGGCGGTTCGACCATATGCAAGGCAGGATTCCAATGAAATTCTACAAGACACAACACCAGTTCAAATGCTTCATCAAAACATTACCCAGTTACCAGCCTGTGACTATATTCACCATGTCCCAACGGTTATTTTCTCATCCAGTGGCTTCAGAGGAAACTTATTCCATGAATTCAACGAAATCATCATCCCTTTATTCATCACATCTCGTTACTTTCAATCCAAAGTACGCTTTATTCTGTCCGATTACAATCCTTCATTTGTAAGTAGATATACCAACATTTTATCTCATTTGTCGCGTTATCAAGTTATAAATCCGGCTGCAAATGGAAGAAGAGTTCATTGCTTCCCGGGGGCAGTGGTTGGCCTAAAGTTCCATAACTTCCTAGCCTTCAATTCTAGTGACATTAATCCAGGAGGGTACTCCATGTTAGACTTCAAACAGTTTCTAAGAGAATCATACAATCTCAAGACTAATCCCGCGATTTTTGATATGGAAAAAAGGCCGGCGTTGCTTCTCATTTCTCGCGTAAAATCAAGAACATTTTTGAACGAAGAAGAAATGGTGCACATGATGGAAGAATTAGGCTTTCGGGTTGTGGTGACAAGGCCGAAAAGCATGTCCAATTTGGCTAAATTTTCGGAATTGGTTAGTTCATGTAGTGTTATGGTTGGAGCTCATGGCGCTGGCCTAACAAATGAGTTATTCTTGCCTGCTGGTGCAGTGCTAGTGCAAGTGGTACCACTGGGGCTTGATTGGCCCTCAAGTGTATATTTTGGTGAACCAGCAAAGGATATGGGAGTTGAATACTTGGAATACAAGATTAAACCAGAGGAGAGCTCATTGATTGATTTGTACGGGCGAGACGACCCAGTAATTGTGGATCCAGGATCCGTATTTGCCAAGGGTTACCAAGCTGGAAGGGCTGTGTATATTATTGGGCAGAATATTAAGATTGACGTTGGGAGGTTTAGGGGGACACTTGTTGAAGCACTGGGATTACTTGGACGAGGAGGAGGAGGGAGTGGAGGAGCTCCTTGACATTGAGATGAACAACTTATAGATTCATTCCATTTTTATTTATTTATTTTCGATTTCGTTGAATCAATTTGAAAATAGGGATGTGATTGGTTCAAAATTGTTTTGTAATGATCAACTTTCATATAACCTTTTTATGATTGAATAAGTTACCTTTTTCGATTTTCTCTAGACATTAATATTTAACGAACACAATCGTCTTGATTTCTTTATCTATCGTCTTAACAAGCTAGGATCTAGTAAAATCTGAGCTTTAGCAAGTTATCTGGAAAGGAAAATTCTACTTATTCATATTTTTTATCTGTTAAACTTACCCGCACTAAATACAAATGAGTGTGGCTCATTTTTGAGTTAAAGAGATAAAATAAGATAAGGCTATATTCATTTGTCTAAGTCTAACAAATAAAAAATATAAATAAATATAAAAAGACTCGTATGAAAATAATAATAATAATAATAATAATAATAGTCCCATTTGATTTTTTTAACAGTTGTTACTCACTCGTACATTAAAATTTGCCTAGGTCGTATTTAAATGTTTTAAAATTAATCTATAGAAAATATAATTTTTACTGCAAAAAGTTAGTGATAAATGTGGTCTATATCACATGCATCAAAAGAAAAGCAGGTCTTCCCTTCGGTTTTCTTTCTAATTACTTACAGAGAAATCTGTTTTCGTCTTTTTCTAGAGACTGACGGTGACTAATCCTTATAGGCGCAGTCTAAAAGGAAATACAATAAAAAGTAAGTAAATCAGACGCGTAATGCCAGATAAACTGGAATCTTTGATGCCAGATTTATTATTTTTGTGGTGGTCCCGGTCCCGGTCCCGGATGATGATGCTTCAAGCTTGGGTCGGGGGAGTTGATCATACAAAATACAAAATTATTTTTGTTAGTTAAATTTGACAAGTGCTAACGTATTATTCCTACTAATTATTATTTTCTTTTAATCACAGGTTGTGACCTAATATACCAAAAAAAGATTACTAAAACCTCACGCTTTATTAATATATATATATATATATATATATAGGGAATTTACAACTTAAATACAATTCCAACACCACACCCCAAATTGAATTGAATTTTTTTAGCTTGGACATATCTACAGAATATTCGATACGTTCAGCAGTAGTTGTGCTTCAAATATGCTACTAATAAAATGTAGGATGCACAAAGTTAAAAAGATTATCATTAAGTTGATAAATTAAGCTGGTATTCATTCTAATTGGGTGGGATTTTATTTTTGGAGTCGGCAATTTTCATGTAGAAGTAAGTTGGATGGATTAACAAGATAGACTTGAATTAATTACATAATTGCTTACATGAACTACTACTTCCAAGCTCAACTAAAAGTTTTGTTTCAGTACAAATCCTTCTTCACATGAGATGCTACAATGCAATTTGATTATTATCAGCAGCAGGGGCATTAACAAACTGGAGGAGGCCATACATACAGAATCACCGACTCTGTTTAATTCACCAGCATATGATCAAATCCTCCACCCCCTTGCAGCGCAACACGAGGCCCTTGAACATTAATGAGCAACTGTTGTAGCCACCTCCTCGTAGTTGGGTCTTCCTGAAAAGAACACAAAGATAAAAGAGCATGATATTCAAAATCGGCAAAATTAAATAGTAAAAATAAGTCTAGCAGTAATTTCTTTTTTGGTAAAGAATATAGCTGTAATTCTCTTTTGGTAAATAATTGAACAGTAATTTAACATGTACAGAAACCATCAGTTCTACGAAAATGTTATCATCTAGTTCCTCATTATCATCCATCAATGCCACTGTTCACAACACTTGCATATGAACAATCACATCACTTTGTTCCAAGTCCCAAACAGATGCAATATTCAATTCAAATAGTACATCAAACATGATCCAATGATGGCATATCATGTACCCTGACACTAACCGCCTTAGTTAGCAGCCAATGCACATAATGTTCTGCTCTAACAAGTAATATTTACCAGCTTGATTTTCGTTAAAACAATTGGAGACCCAAATCCCGAAATACTTGCGTCTCTATAAAATATAGAACCATGGCCTTAACAGTTATCTCCTTTATGGGAAAATCCCCTTACCATTTAAGCAAGAGCAATGCGAAAGTTAAAGAGTGGTTGCGGATGTTATTTCTTATCTCTAAGCATGAAATGAAAGGGCTTCACCACACAACAGGCGAACATTCCTAGAAAGGATGAAAATGTAAAGAAAAAAACAGGCCACTCCACGGGCACACACAAGATGCATAGCAATTTAAGTACAAGTTTTCACAGAGTACTTACACGAAGGCAACTGTTGAACGTAGCATCTCTAAGCATGTCTGGAAGACAACTTCTCAAGGCATCACAAGCTCTGCACCAAAATAACCAATATCAAGACTTTCATAAATATGTACATGCTAATCAAAAAGGAAAAAAAGTTGAGCATAATATGTAGTATTTGTGATGTGCGAAAACAATTAATTATGTAATTCACCTGGGATTATCTGATAGCCGAAGGTAGCACCTAATAATATGTTTCAGCAGCCGTGATGACGGTTGTTCTGCAAGAGCAGCAACCATGTTCCCCAGGACTCGGCCCACTGCAAAGAATCGCTCTGCTGTTGTACAAATATAATCAAGGCCCACATCATCCAATAAAATCTTTTGAACTATAAATGTGGCAACCTGTCATCAGAGTACCATCTGTCAGACATCTATAAGACTAATTAAAACAATATTGAAATAGCATTCAGGAGATGCTCAACTGTTTTTGATAACTCGCTGCCCATCTCCATTGTACGCAAACAAAGAGGAATAATTTCAGTAGAGAGCAGAAAACTAATGACTTCAGTATCATCAACCTGAATACGAGACGAGAAACACAAAATTCAACTGTGAAGATATCTAAAATGACAACAAAAAGGTGACATGGATAACAGGAGCATAGACATTAGCACAACCCCATGCCTACAACAAATATTACATTTCCTCTTAAAGAGAATAAACAGTGAATGCTTCACATCCATCAAGTATGGAAAAAAACACACATCATAAAAGTCTTGCACTCAGGAAAGTACAAACAATAACCAAGTTAAAAGGAACGAATAGAATTTTTTTGATATTCAAAGATTCTTCCTGGGAATTTATCACACTTGAACGAGGAGTTAAGCAAGCAATCAACTCAAGAATGGAGCAAAAAGCTTCTGATCATAAGAAGCTGCAAAACTGGCTCTTATAAAAATGAGTTAATGGTTATTTTACATTTTGACTGCACACTTTGTTATCTTTGTGAACAGCAAAAGCAGCAAAATCAATCATCCCACACTAGAAGGAAGAGGAAAAATATGACTATAAAACAGTGATTATCTAGGGACTGGGCTTGGACTCTATCAACAGTATCCAGGACATGCAGGCTGGAACTGACATAAGATGCTAATTTGTAGGTTTGGTCAGTTAGTTGACCCCCTTGTTAGCTATTTCCTTCACCTAGGAGGTACATGCAGACAGATGTAACATTCATTAACACCAACACTTGCAAATCTTGTTATAATAATTATTAAATGCCTCCAGATCAAAGAAAGTATATTATTAATCCTTCAACAATAAGAATCATTATAGACTATCTCTTTCTTTAATCAAAACATTTTCTGAATGGAAAGAGGGTGACACAACTTAAGGCTTCATTTGATACAATTATAGCCAAATAGCAAAATAGATTAATAAAGTTTTGTCGATTTCTTAATGATAATTTGCTAATGTCAAGATCAGTAGTGAGAAGGTATTTACACCATCAAATCTGTGGCATGCGAAGTAATATGCATTTAGTACATGCACCTTCACGGACACAACTTTCCCACTCAGAAAAGGGGAATTTATATATACAAATACACACATATGCACAGCAAAATCAAGGGTAAAGTACCTTCACTAGGGCACCAATGACACCCAAGCTAGTAAGCCTCAGGTATTCGAAAGGCCTTGATTTACTAGTTGTATTGAGAAAAGGGTACAGATACAAAGGAATATGAGCTGCAAATGAATTAATGTCCATTAGAATTTTTCATAACTTATCACAATAAAATTCTGAACATAAAAGAAACAACATAATGCAACTATCTGATTGCCTGACCCTAAAAATCCAAATTAAATAAAACTGCAAAATAAAGAAGTTAAGAGGTTATGAATAATTAAATAAAAACTCTTTCTTTCACATGTATTTTTTACAAGTTAAAAGGCCAAGACTAACCGCTAAGATTTACATTCAACCTACAAATAAAGTTCAAATTAGCTGGAAAGATGAACTCCAAATTCCTATATGGTTGGTAACATGTGGAAACCGTATCATCATTAAGAGGATATTGATTAAATGTGTTACTCAAGTAAGAGCCGCAATCTGATTAAGTGGGGTAAGCACTTGTTTTACACAAAGATTAAACATGAAAATGAGACAGGTGTACAGTAAGTCCTTAAGTTGGTGCCTTGTCATGCCATTGAAGAACACAATGTGCTCTGTGCTTTAGTAAATGTTCAAATATAGAGAGTAGTAATAAAGTAAGAAATGATGGTCTTCATTTATTTCATGCGTGTGACTAGACTTCCCGAGCTCGGCCTATACAGAAATAGAATTCAAAACAAGCTAAAGAAAGATATGTAATTGGGTACGATTATGAAAAAATCAAGTTTATAATATGATAACATTCCCATACGTGAACAAGTAAATTATCAAATAATTTCTCAGAATGAGAGTTTACTTTCACCGAATCAGCTATAACAAAATGAAGAAGTTTACCATTGAGGAACAACATTCTTGTATCTGGGTGTGAGGCTACACACTGCAAAATAATAATCTTACATGAGTGCTGACTTTGAAAAAATGTAACAATAAACACTGATTTACAAACCAAGTACATCCACCACAGCCACCACAGCTAATTTTAACTGCAAGGAAATTAAAGTAGCACTTAATGGTATCCCAAAAATGATAACATCCCACATAGGTGTCACTTGGCCAGTTATGCCCCACTTGTAAAGGAGGGAGAGGTGTGGTCACAAGACATGTAGGCGAAAGGGTATGCTAGTACTACACATGACCTCAGGCCTTCAATATGTGGTCTGCAATAATTGGTTGCGCCGCACTTGCAACAAGGTACATCTTGATTGCAATCTGCTGTCATATATTTTCCGACTAGCAACTCATATAGATCCCGTTAACTATCCTTGTATCTTATCCTGGACAAATCCTTACTTCCTTAGTAATAGAGTTCCCCATGTGTTTGACCACACCTGTAATATAGAAAATAAGGAAAACGGACTTCTTGAAATTTGATTTTTTTTTATGATAATTACCAGATCCATTATGAATCCTTCTTCTCCTCTCTCTCTCTCTCTCTCTCTCTCTCTCTCTCTCTCTCTCTCTCTCTCTCTCTCTCTCCTGTGCTTGTTTTTGCACCGTTGCTTGTTCAGAACATAATAATAACTAGTAGAAGGAGGAGTGATGATTGCCAATGAGAGGTCAGCTCGTCAGCGTGATAGAAGTATTCAAAAAAATATAATAAATTGCAGGACCAGAGCAAATACAGCATAATGGAACAACAGTACCAAACTACCAACTACTAAAACTCATAGTGCCTATTTTCTGTAGCATCGCCTGGGAACTTAAAAGTGAAAGCCCTCTCCATGAAGAAATTAGGCTTTTAAGCTTGTTTTGTAAAAATGTGTATCATGTTTTTGCCTTGAGTTCCAAACTATCTTTTTAATATCCAATTTTCAGAAGAAGTTTCGGTTCATCACTTTTTTGCCTGTAAGAAAGGCTTACCTCCAATTCCTCACCCCCACAAAAAAAAATAATAAATAAATAAATCAACTAAACACCCAAAGCTGTAATGCACTACCAATGAAGGCAACACTATGATGAATCCTCAACAAAAAATGAAACGAGTAAAAAAACAGTTGTTTGTAAAAAAAATTGAGCAAAAATCCAAAGTAAAGAAAAGGAATAAACCTGAAGAAGGGCAAGTGCATTGCACACTCTGTTTGATTGTGCCGGAGTCAGGTTTGGTGGTGATAAAACAGGGTAGATTGAAACAATTTCCTGCAATTATTACGAATCACCTCACATCAATCCCAGATAAAAAGCTACCACTCAAATAAATGAATAACACTAAATTAGTAAAGTTGAAGTTTAATATAGGTAAAGTAACATGAGTTGACAGAAATTTCACAGTAAAAATTTCTAAGAAAAGATCAATACTCGAAAAGCAAAGCTACTAGTTGATAGATGTTAGCTTGATGCTCTTAATAGGGTAATCTGAGTGATAAAAACTCTCTTACTACAGTAAGGGTACACTAAGTGGGATAGTATCTAAAGGAAAATATCTATTTCTTGTTTATGACTAATATATAATCAGTGCCGATTTAGGTTCAGATTCGACACTGATTATATATCTCCGTGTTCCTTTCAATCTGTGTAATAGTTCCCCCCCCCCCCCCTATAAATCAATTTTTCTAGTAGTTTTATCTATCAAGCATTTAATATCATCAATTCCTTGACTTCTGAACTCAATTTAATGAAGTATAATGAGATAAATCTTGGAAATAAAAACCCAACAGACTTATTAACTATGGGGATCTTGTTGACATCAGGAACAAATTAATGAAACATCAAAATGGAATGTTTTATGGGAATTTACTATTACAGAGTTCGAATAATTTGAAGTCCATGCTTCCATGGAAAGTTAGGACCCCTCAAATTCATGTCAAAAAAAATATTATCTGCCAAGCCAGCCATACAAGTGCCAGTTCTAGATGAGGGTGTGTGCATAATATAGGATAACCAGGCTTGTAAAGCTATTAGATCTGGCACGACCTAATGAAGGAAAAAAATATCCGCAATATTCTAATAAACTATGTTATTATGAGCATAATGGAAGCCAATATGATCATTCCTGCCTCCTCGAGAACCCTACATTTCATCATCCAGTTCCATTGATTATAACTAATGACCACTTTACTTCTCATGCCATACCAATGCAAGATATCTAGAACTTACCTTATTACAGCGTGACTACAGAAGAAAATAAATAAAGGTATCATCTTTCAGTGACAGCTACCAACTAAGAGAGTATAGTAATTTTACTGTCTCAAGCAATTTAACTATTTTAAAGAAAGATATCTGAAAAATAAGTATAAACTACAGTGAGAAATAAACTGTTATGACTTCATGGAGCATACCTGTAAAAGTGCAGCAATAGTACCAAAGGAATTCCACAATAATGGAGCCAAATCTTGAAATAATTCTCTCTTCTAAAGATGAAACAAAGACAAAAACAAGTTTATTAGGCATACCTGAATGAGTGCAGCAATAGTACCAAAAGAATTCCACACGAAAGGAGCCAAATCTTGAAATAATTCCTTGTTCTAAAAATAAGACCAAAGGTAGACGCAAGTTTACGATTATACTGCTCAAAATTATGAAAATTATTCAAAGATACAATACGCAAAATTGCCAGAAAGGATGTTAACTATACAGTAAAATACATATGCAACCCTGATCACCATATATTAATAGTGCTTGGTTCACACAGGAAGAGAGAAAAAAAGAGTTGAACAGGAAAATCTAATTCTGTATATCTTCATATAATCTCTGTACATTAGGTATTTTATAGCGTGTTATGGAATGATAATATGTAAACAGACAAGCAGTTCACCCAATTCTATATTAGAACGGTACACAGAACATGTACCATACTTATAGCCAGTTTGGGATACCTGAAATTTTAACAGTAGCTGAAACTTACTAAAAAGCAGTTTGGGATATCTCAAAATAAAACACAATATTAGGCATAAACTCAAGAAGTTGCTGAGTGAAAAAGCTAGAAGCTTCCCTACCCAACTTCTCTGCTTCATTCATTTTGAGCTCTAAGTTGCTTCAATAAGCTATCCCAAACAGTCCAGCTTAATTTTTGGTCTAAAATGCTAGAAGTTGTCTAAATAAGCTATCCAAATGGGCTCTTAATAGCATGCATTTCAGTTTCATTAGCTTATAAAAAAAACATCAATAACTAGATATTGGTAGCTTACACAATAAGTAGCAACCATATCAGCCTTATCACCGTGGACAATAAATTTCATGGAACATTTGAAAACTTCCAAGCATTTTGTATTTCTTTTCATGTATAAGTAGTTTCTGTGTTTTTAGTATAAACTATAGGAAACATTTGAAGCTTACTCTGCAGCAGTAGCTGCCCAACTAATAGCTCCAAAGTAGCAAGAAGATTGTCAACTTCGCATTCACACAATACTATGCTTTCAGAAGGCAAGTATAGTGACCAGAGAACAAGTAACTTTTTCTAATAAGCATGACAAGAAAACAAATAATATGTGCAAACTTATACGACAGAAAAATTTTGTTGTGTTTAATGTTCGTGCACAAGAATGCACAACAGATTAATGGAGCTGGAAGAAGAAGAAAAAATCAGTAATTCACTATAAGCATAATAGCAAGAGAACAAAAATAAGTAGTTTTTAGTTGTAATCTAACTCTAACCTTAATAACTACAATAATGATATGCTTATATCACTGGTCGTGGTCTACCTTTTTATAGCCACTGATTGATGTTAGACCCATAACTTAATCCTTTTTGGGTTTGGTCAACTGTCTGAATTCGCATTTACCAAAAAGGAAAATTAACATTTACAATTTGCACCCCAAGAATTAACTTAACCCAGGTGAAAAGCGTTATTTCTTTTATTTATTTATAGAAAAATCTAGAGGAACCAGTACAGAAGAAGAAAATTACAATCTTTTCCTTTGCCATATGATCTCTGCAATTGAATGCTTATTACACAATAAATTTGGACTAGTTAGAGCTGAGGCTTTTTGAAGAAAGCTACTGAAACTTGGGTGAAACCAGTTCTATATTGTTCCCCAAATTAACAGCAATCAAATAGAACCGTTTACACAATAGTAAACTACAAAAATATAGGGTATGACAGTATATGGAACAATAAACAACGAAATTGGCATCAAAACACAAAGTATCACAATTATCATACCTTGAAATTGCAAAACTCAAGAGAAAATTAAAACCCTAAAGTTAATTCCTTTGTAGATCAGAATAACATCATTTTAAGTGAAAAATAAGCGGTGCATATATGTATATTCATATTTAATACCTTGGAGAGTTCAAGAAGAGCGTTTTCCCTGAGATCAGGATTGCTAAGATCTAGCACTAGCTGCTCCGCCGATTGCATTTTGCGATCTTTATTCGCCTGAGCTCCGGCGGAGTTTGCCGCCGACGAGCCCGGGCCACCGAATGCACCGTTCATGGAGAGAGATTGAGGTAAATTAGCCATGCCAATTGCCAATCCAATTAGTCTAGTAGAGTATTATTCTTTCCTGGAATTTCCTTTTTTATTCGAAAAATAGTCTGGTTTATTTATATGATGAAATTGGCAAAAGGGAAAATGAAGAAGAAGGAGAAGAATTGTGGATGAAACACGTGCCGTGCTGCATGTACAATAACGTTGTCGTTTAACCATTGTAAAGATGAGATGGCCTCGTCGCCGTGTCATTTTTGTTCCTCGGACAAGACAAGAGGTGTCACACGTTGTCAAGTCGGGTGGGGGAACTTACATCATCTTAAATCTGTCAGTATTACAGTGCCAATCCTTTTTTCCCCCTCTTCTCCGCTCGATGAATAAGTATTAGTACAAAATATTTAAAAATAATATTATATTTATATTTATTTTAATTATTAAAAAATAAATTAAAATATTAAAATTTGTATCATATTTTATTTTTTATTTTTAGTGTTTGATCGATTATATTTCTATATTTCGACCGTTAGGATAAAGAGTATATAAAAATTAATATTAATATTATGATATACTTTAAAATTTATGATTAATTATAAATTGGTAATGCTTTTAATTAATTTTTAACTTTCTATTGCCTAAAATTATATAAATTTAAATAATTTCAAATTAACTTTAAAAATTCAAAATTGATCTAATGTTTTAAAAGTATTTCTCATGAGCTTTTGTTAAAGATATCTATATACTATTTGATTTATTTTATTTTTTTTGCTACTTTTTATTTTAAACGGTAAATAAAATTTATCATTAAAAAATATTATGGGTAAAACAAACTTTAACAACTCGTTGGCCAATCCTGTGAATTTTTTTTTAAAAAAATGATGGAGTAATTCACATTTTTCAATCATAAATTTATATAAAACCTTGCAATTTATCTTATTTTAACTTATTAATTTCAATATAATAATAATATAGTACATTGAAATATTTTAATTTCAATAAACGCTTTAGTAATATATAATTCTATTCTATTATACTTTTGTTAAAATACATGTAAATTTCCCTTCTTTCATCTCGTTAACTGTTTCTAAAGGAAGGTTAAATTCAAAAATTAAATATTTCGGAAGCTAATATAAATGTTTTAAAAATTATTAAAGGCTAAAACGGTTTGGACTCCCGAATATATTTCTGGGTTCGTTGTTAAGTTAAATAGAAACAAACGAACGGCATAGCGGTATAAATAATTAGAATTTTTAGAAGATAATTATAGTTACTAAATTATTAAATATTTATTTAAATAATAAATATTTGAAATATATATTATACGTTCTTTTAATTAATTATTAAATTAAATATTTAAATATAGTGTATATTTATTTAGTTATGATTATAAAAAAATAATTATTTTAATTTTATTTGAATTTATAATAAAATTTTATATTAATATTTATAATCATAAAATTTGTTTGAAATTTTAATCTAAATAAAAGTATGACACCCATGTTTTAATTTAGTAAGTAGTGAATCTACTATAATTTTTAACTAATTTTATAATTATTATATTTTTTAAAATTCACATATTATTAATACAATTAATCATGTAATTTGAAAAAAAAAATTAATGAATTTAATTTAGTTAGGATATTAATTTAATAATGCAATTCATGATCAATTAATATACAATAGATCGTGAGATGTTATATAAAAAAAAAAATTGATATATTTATATCAACTATCAACTATATAATTAAAAGAATAAACTTGATCAGATTTTATCAATTTTGTGATTTAGCTTTCATATTCACATTAACGTAATCAATTAATATCCAAATTTATATCAATAAAATACTATTCAAATTAGTATAAGTATTATAAATTTGTAATAATTAAATATAAACTACCCAAATTTGTAAAGTATTTAAAAGAAAGCCAACCAATTTTTTTTTATAGAAAAGGTAACTTTTAAAAGAATTTTTATTTTTGGTTTTATCAATTTTATTACAAATTTTTTTATCACAATTTTATATAATTAATTAAGACAATATAACACATTATACTATGTCATAAAATCCTATTAGATACACGAAAATTTATAAAGTATTCAAAAGAAACCCAACCAATCTTTAATAAATAAATAAATAACTTCTAAGAGAATTTTTACTTTTACTTTTATCAATTTTATTATAAAATTTAAATATTTATTTTACAACTACAATTTGATAACTACAACTATCTTTCAAGATCTTAATTAAAAATTTACTTTACATTTAATTGATTATCTCACTAATTAATATAATAAATTATTATTTATGTCGTCCATACTTTACACAAGGTTGCTAAACTTGTCTTAATAAAATTGTAATAATATAATTTTTTTTAAAGATATATTACCTTACATAAAATTATATCAACAAAAAATGCTTGTGATAACTTTGGTAAATATAAATTCCTTTTGAAGTTCTTTTTTCTATATGAGATATAAAAAAATAAATTATATTCCTTTTTTTTAATTGAGCGTTCTTTTTGAATAGTTTACAAATTTAGATAGTATTAAAGATTGATTAAGTTTCTTTAAAATATTTTACAAATTTGTATAATACTTATATTAATTTGTATAGGAAAGAAAAAAATCATCATTTTATTCGTTCATATTAAAAATTAAAAAAAAATTAGATTTGGATATTATTTAATTGATATAAATTTGGATACTACTATTGTTAATATGAATAAGAAAGTTGAACCAAAAATTAGTAAAATCAAACTAAAGTTATACTTTAAATATACAAGCTCATCAACCCCGTGCAAAGTACATGGATAATAGTTTATTATATTTATTAAATAAATAAATTTTAATTAAAATTTTGAAATGATAATTGTAGTTATTATATTATTAAATATATATTTAAAGAATAAATATTGAAATATATATTGCAGGTTAATTCAATGAGTTATTAAACTAAATATTTGAATGAAGTGCATATTAATTTAGTTATGATTGTGATAAAATAATTTTTTTTTTTAAAGTTTGTAATAGAATTCCATATTAGTGTTATATTAACAAAATTTACCTAAAATTGCAATTCGAATAGAAGTATAAAATTCAACATCTAATAAGTTTTAATTTAGTTATGACAATTAGTTAGTAATGAATTCACTATACTTTTTAACTAATTTTGCAATTATTATATTTCAAAAATATTTACATATATTATTAATGCAGCTTATCGTGTGATTTGGTATAAGTTTTAATAAATTTAGGTAATATATATTATAATGTCTTATATTATTTGAATTAATTACATAAAATTAAAATATTTTGTTGCAATTAAATTAGTAAAATAAATAATAAATATTATTTTAAAAGTTATTTTTTCTATTAAAGATTGGTTAAATTTCTTTTAAATACCTTATAAATTTTGATAATATCTATTTAATTATTATGAATTTGTATCGTACTTATATTAATTTAAATAGAAACAATTTTTTTTTTTATTCTTATTAGATATAGAGACATTTTTAAATTTGGATAATATTTAATTAATATAAATTTAGATAATACTTATGATGATATGAATAAAAAAGTTAAACCAAATATTGGTGAAACTAAATTAAATTTGTGCTTTTAGTTGATAGTTGATTTGTTAAAGAGAATTCAAAAGTACAGTAAAAATCAATTAACAATCAACTTATAAGACATTAAAGAAAGCAAGCCACAGGGCAGCAGCTACAACAAGCACATTTTTATCTTTCGCAAACTTCAAATATTTTCCACTAGAAATGACAAAAGTATACATGGATATGCTAAACAATGGGCACTCGAATTCCAAGAACCATACCAGCTAAGCTATGCATGATTCAATGGTTCATATTCTCAATATTCGTGTTAATTTATACACCTGCATGAACACAAGGGTAGTTAGTCAGTCCCATACCAAAAATCCACATAAGACAAACACAGATCAAGGCAGAAAGAATAACACGGATCCAAGCATCATTCCTACTATATTAAACAAGAGAAACTCAACTAATCGAGGCTCCAAGATTTTACCAACCTGAGCACTTCTTCGAGGCAGTGACACTTCCAAGCAGTTTCGAAGACCATCAACTCTGGATAATGAACAATGTTACGTTAATAAAGTAAACAGAAACCAACCACGATACAGCATATGACATCCAGAATATAGGAAGAATACTAAGCAGGAAAAGAAAGGCAACAACTGATCACCTTCTGCTAATGGTTTTCTGAAGATATTCATCATGCCCAACTAATCCTTCACCACCATAAATCTTTTCATCTGTGTTTAGTACAACCTGCGGAAGTTATTCATAAATTTGCGTACTGAAGTCATAAGCAACATTTTAAAGAGGTTATCATACAGGAGAGACTAATGGACACCTCGGGTGCCAACCAAGAATAACATTAATAATGATGCCAGGTCAAGAAATAGAAAAGGGAAAAAAAAGGAGAGAATCAAATTTGAACTCAGGATTCTCTGTTATGTTGACAAGAAAAGAAGAAAACAATCAAGTTTCTGATTCTGACAAATTCTTAATACAGATGCCTTCCACAATGACTACTTTAAAGTTCTTAATTTTTTTTTAAAAAAATCAATAGTAATAAAGAAGTTTTGATTTTGGTTTAAGCATATATACACCAACATTTTGCAACAGAAAGTGAACTCTTCAAAACCTTTGACACCTCATTAAGTTTAATGTGGAACAAGTTTCTGACTTTCTCTGCTCTATCACTTATTTTCTTTTAAATTAAGTTAGCAACGTTTTATTTATATTCCAACTAAGGAAAAAATACTAATAACCTAAACCAACTAATACTACAACAAAGTAGCTCAAATATTCAAAGAACCTACATCAAAGAAACCCAATTGATCCTAGCTACAATTATATAGTTTCCCAAATAGAACCAAAGTAACTTTTATTTATTTTCATGCCCATGCATCTCGCATTCCCACATCATTTATACAAAATTAAACCCCTTTCAGGCATTAGCTTTTGTTTATTTCTCCTTCTATTAATAAATTGACATCCCATGAGTAGGTAACTATATATGCCCCCAACTTGTGTTTCAACTTGCAGTGGACCACATACTTAGGGTTGTCGTCGAGCATTCAACTGATAGCAGCATCAAGACATCAGTTCTCAAAACGCTCACACCTATGCAGAGTTGCCTTCATCTAGTGTCTAAAACACTATTATCTACTGGTGTTACATGTATAAAAGTGCTCTGAAGTCTAAACCCTAATGCTATATTTGGATTGAAGGAATGAAATTGATGAAGGAATAAAATTGAGAAGGGAATGGAATGGAGAGTAGAATGATTCACTCCATTCCTGTCTAGAATGAGTCATTCCATACTCTCACTCAAACAAAGAATAAAATTCACAAATTTAGCATTGAATGAGAATGGTTCAGTTAATTCTAATGGAACAACCAAACAATTTTTTTTTTCATTCCTTAGGAATAAGTCATTTCATTCCCACATTCATTCCTGCAATCCAAACGTAGCGTAAGTTTCTTAAAAAAATACAAGTGCCCCTCATTTAGACTCGCTCTCACACAGCTATTGTTTCTTGCCAAAGTCATAAAATGAACTTTCCTTTTCTGATAAATTGAAAAAATTGAATGTTATTTGTACCATCACATGTTACCATATTCAATATTCATGTTTTAGGACATTGCTAAACCTGTATTCATCAAGAAAGGGTGAGATATTTTCCATCTAAATTAGACTGGTTAAAGTATTGAGTTCGGATCATTCATCGTATCTGATGCACTTTGTAGTTTGTATGATACTACCCCCTCTAAAAACAGTAGTAATTATTAGAAAAGGTGATGCAGCCTAAGGATTTTGCTTGTTAAATCTCAAATTCTTCAGCACAGAAACAAACAAGATTCAGAAAACATGACTAGGTGACAAAGCTTGATTTGTCTATTGAGATTCAGGTAGATGCATCTTTGGCACATCCCATCCATCTCAATGCATTCTGCTGATCTTCTAACTAGAATAACTTCATTGGAGACAGGGAGTAGGAATTTAGAAGCTCTACATATAAGGCTCAGGCGATAAGACACAGCAACATGTCACTTACTTGATACTCTCCTGCTTCTTCCACACCTACGCTGTATCTTTCATATGATATTGAGGGGTGAAAGTTGAATATAAAGAGAAGGGGACCTCTTAAGTAAGCTATGACCTGCAATGCAACATGGAAAAACATCTTAGTACTTTTTTTTGCACAGTATTTAAGCAACACTAGTTGTTTGAATGTGGAACAAATGTCAACAAATACAAATCTAACCAAATATGGGTATAAAACTTTCATAGAGGCAAGGGAAACAAAATGATAAAAGCCTATAAGTTAAATGCATGCATCAATATTACTGCAGCATCAACATCATTTGCTAAAGGAGTTGGAAATACCAAAATGAGGCACCTCACAACTTAAGAGGTTCAATAATGGGTAAATTATAGTACACTATTTTAGTATGATGTGATTGCTACTATATTAGTATCATAGTACTATTTTGTAACTTAATTAGGATTCATTTTCATCAGATAAAACTTTTTTTACAGCCGGCTTGGCTTGCAAAGCCTAACACAACCGTCCTCTCTTATCCTGGCATAGGACAGGCAATTCGAGGAAGCATGTAAAATTCATTTTCAACCTACCCCAACTACTTTGGGATGAAAAGCATTGTATTATTTTAGAGGACTGATTTTAGCTTTAAGTATCCACTTATCAGTGAAAAGGATCACATGATAATTGATTAACATAAGTGAGAACTACGAACTTCCAAGTAAGATCTTTAAAGTGAGCAAAAGAGGATGAAATAAGGGTATTATCTCAACTATTCATCAAAATACATTCTTACCCTCGAAAACATCACCCCCCATGAAAAAGACACTTAAGAAAGCATGCATACCAACACTTGTAAACACACACACAAACAAAAACAAATATATACACACACACACACACACACACACACACACACTGTATTTATTGAGTCATTATACCATAGTATTGTCGTTGACATGGTGAAGATTAGGAATGCCTCTTGAAAGTATGCTCTCATTTTCATCCAAGTTCATCATGTCCTGATAGAAAAAGGAAGGGCTTAAAATTTTATTGGAATATTATCTTGATGTGCTAAAAAATCTATCCAAGGATAGCAAGTGTTTATAAAAGAAAGTAAAGTTGAAAAAAATTGATTGCATCCATGTAATCCACCCAAAAGCCGCCACTAGACTACCAAACCACATTTGGAACTAAGCCAATGAATAAGGTATAGATGTTAGCATCCAATTACAATAACAGTTCTAGAAATAAGAGCAGCCTCAATCATGGTAGATAAGTGAGTAATACACCCAGATGAATGCATTCATGCTGTGATATCCATATTAAAACACAAGTTCTATAGATACCGAACAGGCCTTCTTGCACTTAATAACAAATGAAAGAAAATATTCCAGTTACAATAGAGAAAAGAGAGCCAAAAAGATCACGACAAGCATGTAATATGATCAGCGAGATTGTAACAAGAGACAAAGCTGATACCTTATCAAAGGAAAATAAATCATTATGAACTCCTTCATTTGCCAACAGATCCCAGCGACGATTAGCAAGTGAAAACGAAAATTTGTTGCTTGTCGTGGGAAATTCTACCCTCTGGCACAAGAAAAATAATTAAAGGGATTTATTTAGATCCTAATGGTTGCTGGAGGAAAGAGACCTCACCTTTGGGTGCCCGAACTCATTGCCCATAAAGTTGAGGTAAGCATGGCCAACAATCGTAAATGTTATTAATCTGATCATCTTAATACAATAAGAAGAAACAAATTGTTTAGACATACATACATCAATTAGAAGTACACCCTTCAATACCATGTGCTAATTGCCATACTTTTGAAGTGAAACAATTGATTGTGTCAGCCACTTATGAAACCTCAATGGTGTTTAGTAAGTGGCCTATTCCTAAGGAAGGAAGATGCACAATCAAGTGAACTTTTAAGTCGAGTAAATCTAACTTTTCTAAGTGTAGGAGGAAAGTGACGGATAAAGAACATACCTTATGCAGTGAACAACCTCTTAACAATGAATCTTTTGATACAGACGGCCG
Organism: Hedera helix; assembly: GCA_947179155.2. Lineage (NCBI taxonomy): Eukaryota > Viridiplantae > Streptophyta > Magnoliopsida > Apiales > Araliaceae > Hedera > Hedera helix. Next base: position 43,710,769 of record OX359283.1, on the reverse strand, counting down.
CTCCATGGTTTCACCAAACAATAATTCTGCAAGTGATTGCCCTCCAGAGATAGACTGTGAAGCAAGACAATAATGATAAGTAGTTTGTTATCCCACTCAAATAATGAAACAAAGAACCCAAATGCGTATGTTGCCATGATATTTGGCTCCTATCATGGAACAGGATAAAACTATTACCTGGTTGTGATTCTCAGCATATAGAAGCATCTTATTGGCACTCTGTTTGTTTCCCATTAAAGTGTTTACAATCTTGAAAAGAATTAGATTTTAAAATCTGATCAAGTAGAACCAAATGAATTCGAACAAATGCCACAACTAAGATGAATATGTATTGTAACCTTACTCATGCTCCATTCATGGTCAGGAACATTCTCAAGAAACCATAGCCACATCTCTGATGCAGAAATGTTAACAAAGTAATCAAATCCCAATCCACCTTGAGAAGTTGGCTCGCATAGTCCAGGATAAAGTGTTGTCTGTGCCAAAGTTGCAAGCAGATGCCAAATTATCACCAGATAACAATGAGAGAAGCCAAATAATATGATAGAAAAGGGAAACAGCCTACATTAGATAATGTTAATGGTAAACCAAAATTCTGTGTTTTCCAGGTTTTCCGATTGATGGAAGACATGTTTAACTTAAGTCATTAACACAGGATCAAATGAATATGCATAAAAGAAACTGCAAGTCAGTAACTATATCTTCTAACAAGCCAGTGGCAATAAATCAGAAAACAACATTGCGTTAAGAGTAATCAGTGAAAGCTTGGATTTTACTTACATCTTCGGCAATTGTCACTATATTTGGATGAAGAGCATGCAATATCTCATTTGCCAAAATGAGGTATAACAAGGCATCCTTGTCAACATATTGGTTGTAGTACCTCCAATAGAAAAGTATTGTCCAGTTAGGAAGAAGAAACAAACAAAAAGAGGGGGAAAGCAGTAAGCATAAGATAATGTTCAATTTAAGTATATAACTATATTAAATTTAAATACTGTTCCACCTACACAGTGTCACACCCAAGGCTTAGCCAAATTATTGGCGCCAGAAATCTACCATGCTGATCATCTGATCCCTTAAATACTTAAAAAGTAATGATAGATGGAACAGCTAAATAAAAGTGGTTACAATTTCTATAAGTTTACACACAAACACCTTATACCTATATCTATCTATCTAAATGTATATATGCTTGGGGGAAAATTCATGTCCCTAGTATAAAATGGAGACCCAAGGTTTACCAACCAATGAGTTAGAAATCCATGAATTGCTGGTAATAAACTATATAATCAGCACCAATAAACAGAAATCCACAGGGCCCACAACATTGTAATATCCAAAAGTGATTACATTTAATAGTTAAGTCGAGCAGTCTTACTCCTCCATATCACCGGTAAAAGAAGTAAAGCCATTGTGCGTGTACATCATTGATGAGAGTGAATGAAAATGAAAACCATCGATATGGTATTCCACTACCCACCTGTCAAACATTATTGCAAACACAGATACTAACTTAGATAAATAATCATAACAAGTCTCTAACAGAATCAGCCGACATCATAGAAAAGTTAAAATTGCATAATAGTTTGTAAAAGGGAAAATGGAATAATTAGGTATATGCAAATCCACAAGTTTGAAATTCAAAGAGAAATATTGCTTCAAGTTTACCAATTTAGATTTGAAAGTAGAAAATGAAGCACTTCAAGGTCTCCATATTTGAACATTCTTGTACCCCAGAATTTGTGATGACCTCGTTTACCTAGATGAAGGAAAAGTCGGACAAAACCAAATTAAACACTAATAAAATCAAGGGAAAAGAAAATATTAAGTAAATTGCAAGTTTGAAGCTCATTGTTAACAATGTTAATTCTCTCAATTTACAATTACAGCAATAAAACTAAGGGGAATAGCTTCCTAAATATTTAGAGCTCATGTTTACTATTTAATAGCAAGCTATTGAAACTTGTCACAATATAAAAGATCTCTACACTTTCAAGAGATTCTCCTGAAAAAAGAGACAAGCAAAGAAGTTTCATACAACATGAGTATCAGTTTAGAAAAGATAAATAACTTAAACATAGCGCCAAAGCTTATTGGATCTCAAATTTATCTTCTTGGACAGAAACTTGAGATAGAAAGGAGGTCACCCTTCTTCATAAATTTTATTCACGGAAATAATCTACAAGAAATGTGGTTCTCACTGAAATGTATTAGCTAACTAATAAAAAACACATCTGAAGGAAACCTTGTGTGCTCACCCCAACTGGGTTTGAACTTTGAATTGTGATACAAAAGTCAATATGGTAGAAGCAATGTAATACAAATTCATAATGAAAAGGTGGATGAAAACTTAGTGAATATCCTCATATTGTTGCTGAACATACGGTATAGCAGGTGAAAGCTGACAGAAAAAAGGAACCACCTAACAAGCTAATTCTGGTGCTTCGTAGAAAGCATCAACATCCAAATACAATTACCAGTATGGAAGTAGCAATCATTTGAACCATCAAAAAGAGACAATCCAACCATCTCATCAGCAGCCGAATAGGAATGGACAATGTCTAAAAATACAAGCAGTCCCAAACCTGAAAAAACGAAAAGGAAAGCAACAATACCTGATGTAAAATATCAAAATGATGTAAATGAGACAGAAATTATTGAACTACTATCATAGGCTTATAGCATTAAACCAAATCAATATTGTTCATAATCAAATGAAAATTCTAAGAATAACCATGTGCTTCATCAACCAAACGTTTGAAGTCATCAGGGGTTCCATAGCGGCTGCTAACAGCATACAAATTGGTCACCTGCAGTCGTATTCATATTTAGAATTATCTTCACACAAATAACACATCATATACACCTTATTAATTATGAAATGTGGTGGGCCAATGAGGCAATGTTCAGATTAAGATACTAGTAGTCATAGCCATCAGATAGCTTCACATTCTTGTACTTGATGTAAAAGTTAAGCCAATCACTAAACTTACCACAAATGTCAATTGTCAAATAATCAATTAGCAACCATCAAGAAGAACAAGAAAGTAAAAACTAACAGTAAAAATAAAAATTTCAGAAGCATTTCATTATTTACTAGCACTATATTCCACTTTCTCTACCAAATTTATGTTTACCAATTTCCCTATATGACGGCTTGTTGATTTAAGAGCCCCTTTTCTTTATATAGGATGTTGTCCCTCATCAACAAGAAAACGTTGAATATGCGTTTATGGAACTCGATATTAAAATTGAGAATAATGAAATAGTCAATTTGGGGGAAAAGGAGGGAAGTAAGAAGCAATTAATAATCAAACTCACTCTGTAGCCAACAGTATAATAATCTTTGTGCTCAACAACTCCAATTAACTGGATTGCATTGTATCCAGCTTCTTTAACATGAGGGAGGACCTATGATCACATAAAATATAAAGCTTGGGCCTTCCTTCGCAAAAAAAGAAGACAACAATTACAAAATAAAAAATAAAAAAAAAACGGAAGATGAAATATACATCAAAATAAAAGAAAGATCATGTTACAATATGGGAAAAAACAGAAATTAACAATGAAGTGGTTACATTCGCAATAAAATCATTGAAAGAGGCAACTTTTGGCTCCTGTCCGCTAATTCCAACATGGCATTCATATATACGCAAAGATTTTGGTACTTTAGGATGTTTATGTTTCCAATTGTATGCACACTCAGGAGACGGCTCCCAGTGTACAGCAAAAGCTTGATTTCCATCTGCATCTGTACAAAACCATCATAGTTCAGTAAGGCTAATATTTTATGGGAAGTCATTTTGAATCAAATATATGACAATCCTTGAAAGTACAGTTTTGTGTTTGTATTTGTTCATATCTGTTAGGTATGCATATCTCACTACTTGTAGATTGACTATTAGACAAAGGTAAAATAGTAAGTCAAGGATATAAATTGGATTTAGGAGTTTTTCTTTCAGCTTGACATTAATATGGCATGAGCATGAAAGGAGTTCAAGAAAAAAAAAATCCTTTCTATTAATAGCTAAAATTACTTATAAAAATAGAAGCAGATATCACGATAAACATGCAACAGAATTTTTTTAGAAAATAATATATATAGATGAAGTTAGCGTTACCTGGAACCACATAAGTAGCCCAAGCAGGAACCCGTTCTATGGGCCCACTAGGGGTGTTTAAATATATTCTGTATTTGCTCCCATGCGGGATACCAGGTATATACTTTTTTAACCATGCCTTCCTTCCTTTACGAGACTCTAACCAGTAAGCAAGAGGAGGTTTCTTAGCACGAAATTTCTCTCGCCATACAGGGTCATCCACAATATTAAAAATGTCATATTCTTTTCCATTGTCAATCACATCAAACGGTGGTAAGTTGCTGGGTGGATCATCTTTGTTCTGCTCTTTCCATGCATTATATCTCGTCTCTGCATCAGGTATTTCTTCCAATTCCTCTTCTGTTTGAGGCCCATTTGGCCCAAATATTTGCTCATATAGCTTAGATGCCACCTCATAACGTGATTTTATAAAGCGATCTTCCCCAGGTTCCCAATACTCATCATTTGCTCTCTTAAATAATTCTTCAATGGTAACTCCACTGTCACCTTTATCATAATCATCCACATTGTTGTACTGTTGAAAGTACACTTCATCTGGTTCTTCTCCTTCCCTCAGTTTATCTTCGAGAATGATAAACCAATATCCATAATCATCATGGCCAAAATGACCCTCTCTTGCACAATCTTCAGTTGGCGACCACCCATTAAAATCACCAACAAGCGCACAGTAGCGAGCACCTGATTTCAATATGCATATTTGGAAAGCATAACGTGAAGAAGAACCCAAGAAATAAAATAAAATAAAAAAGAGAGATTCTGAAATATAAGACCATCATTAACTTTTTGGAAGTCAATAAAGATATTGCAAATTCAAAACTGTCATAGATTCATTTAATTTTAACCAATATAATGATGAATATCGTAAACTATCTAAAAAGTACTAATATTTATTGTTTGATAAATTTTAATGAATTATGTGAATTTTGAGTTTGAAATATTGACTTTTAAAAGTTCATAATGATCTTATAATTTGGATAGATAGAGTATAATGCTGGCGTGTTTTTTGATATGTGGAATGGCTTTAGAATTAGGATTAATCACATATACTTTAAATGCACAACAGTACTTCTACCTAACCAAGCAATAATGAAAAGTTGGCCATTTACAAGAAATCAACACAACTTCAAAAAGTTGGCCGTGCTGTCAGATTTTTTTTCCCATTCTCTTCTTTCTAAAATAGGCAAATGATTTTATCACATAAATTGAAAATTTTAATGAATTCTTATCACACTCGGTGAAATAACAAAAAAAAAAAATGACTTTTACTTGGGTTAAATTTAACAATATTATCAAGTTTGAACATTGAAGAGTAGTTGACAAACCTGGAGCCCATTCCATAAAATCCACCCGATGATGAACATTGCGGTGCATACCCAATATTTCAAATCTAGAACAGCATACATGGAATAAGTCAACACAAATGACACAAAACCTTTCAGCTTGGCATTTTCACAAATAAATTCTAATCAACTCTCCAACTTTCATTTAGTAGCCTAAACTTTTTAAACTTTGAGATAGAGAGTCATACTCTCAAGAAGCCATCTCCTTGACAGTCATACGAAACTGTAATTAAAATCTTAAATTTTAGCAAGACTTACCCAGAAGCCATCTCCTTGAGATTCATATGCCGATTGAGAATTTCATCTTTCAAGTCCTTCAATGACTTATACCTGTTTATTAGAACAAAAAATCATTATATAAACATAACACATGTTTATACTCTCCAATACATAAAAACCAATTTATCGAATTCAATCCAAGATGCATAATAGTAATTTGGCTGCTGCAAAAAGACAGTGAGAAATTAGCAACAACAAAAAAAAGACAGCGAGAGAAAAATAACTTCACATAGTGATCTATCACTCAAAAACTGGACCCAAAACATTAGAAGCAGAAAACATAGTAAGACTGAAGTCATCTGAACCGAACAAAATTACAGGAGTACTATGACCCTTGTAAGCCTATCTAATATTTTACAATTATAAATCACCAAAAAAAAAAAAAACTTATAGCATGACTCTTTTCAAAATAACAGAAAGGCAAAGTCATGGATTACTGAAGAAAAAAAAAAGAGGAGTACTATTAGCATATGCACACACGTGTGTGCGAAGATGAAAACCTTTCGCGGAGGTATTGAGCGAAGGCTTTGTCGGAAATCCCGAATTTAGGGAGGAAGCCAACTGGGTCAACTCCTTTCTCGGCAAAAGATTGGAGTTTCTTGTTCTTGAATTGACGCTGCCGTGGTGGCGGCGGTAGGTCGGCGGCTGAACACCTCCAATATTTCTTGTAAGGGAAGACGAGTGGGTGATGAGTATTCTTCTTGTTATTGTGAATGTGAAGGATTGGATTGAAAGAAGAGTCGCTTAAAGAATGATAAATTCGAGTTTGGAGTGCGAGTGAGTTCATCTGCTTGGAACAAATTAGTTTTCCAGATTAGTTTCCTTTCAGATAAGAGAGGCCGGGTACAGTGCTTTAAATAAAGGTCGGTGACTGAGTTCACCGTCCCTTTTCCGTTTCTCCTTTTTTTGCCGTTTCTTTTTCTTTTTTGTTTGTTTTTTTTTAAAAAAAAACTTTCTTTTCTTTATTTATACAGAAGGATTGTCTATTTGCATCTCTTCCATTGTCTAATAGTTACAGTTTAGCTGAAATTACACTGGAATTATGTGCCTACCCCTAGTTTAAGACCATAAAATTTGTATGTAAACGGCAAAGAGTTGAGTACAGTTTGTTAGTTATCTTTTCTGATTTTTTTGTACACCATGCAGTACTATTTTTTTTTCAAAATTAGAGATATAATCTGATTTTTGAGGTCAAATAACGATATATTAAACTCTAAAATTGACATGACTCATAAAAACTTAAAATAAAATATATTTTATGATTAATAATTTTTATTATATACTATATAATTATAATAATTGTATTAACTAATATTAAATAAATTCACATTAATATGAAATTTTATATATCGTTATTTAATCTAAAAAAATAAATTGTGTCTCAAATTTTTGAATTGATATAATATTTATGAAAATAGCTTTATGGGTTACTTCCTTAATCCTGCTTGATAATGCAACCCTGGGACTAAAATTTATGTTTCTAGAGCATTTTATAAAGTCGCAATAATTATTAATATTATTGTATATACCCATTCTGAAAAAAAATATAAGATTTAAAATATAATCAATTTCAAAATTAATTTAAATTTTGTAAACCATATAATGAATAGAAAAGTAATAATTTGCTATTTCCGTGGTCCCTCGCCTCTTAATTAAACTAATTCCTCTTCTTCTAATTTACCTCATTGATTCAATACCCAGATTGTCTTCTATCTTCCTCTGCCGTTCATTCTCTCTATTCTCCACCGGATCACCACCACATTTACTTCCAACATCTTTGCTACAGACCACCACCACCAACAACAACATATAACTACACTAGTTTCTTAGATGCTGCCTACTCTAACTTCAACAACGGCGATGCTTTTAGTGCCCAGAATACTCTACATCCTCTTCTTTTTTCTCTTTCTGGTGCATCCCCCAACCGCCGCCACTATTGTCACCCTTCTTCGACCACGGCAAAACCATCTAATTTTGTCGCTTACGTTTGGCCTTGGTGGAAATTATGCCGCGTTTGTTGGGTTGTATTGATGGATTGACCCCAGTATTTTCTAATTGTGGAGATGAAGCACATGGTGGTTATTATCCTTTGTGGGTTTTTGTTCTGTTTATTCTCTGAAATCATTCAATTGGAGCCGCCCCTTAGTCTACTTTGATTTTCAATCCTAATTACAAATGTCTAGGTGGAAGATCCGATGGGGGGCTATAGGTTCAATTTATCAGAGGAAGAATAACACACCCCTTATAATCTCTCTGCAATTATATCATGCAAGAGCATGTGCCTTCCAATTGAAATCAACTCATTCAAATGAGGGCAAAAATGAATTAGTAGGGGGGGGGGGGGGGGGGGGGGGGTTCTTAAATCAAATGAGGGCAAAAATGAATTAGTAAAGTTAGACGGTGGGGACCACTGCAGAAGTATACATCATTTCCCAAATAATATATTACCAATTGTTTTCATTGTTAAATAGATCACATAACATTTTAAAAATATCTCAAATTGAATTTAAAAGGGAGAAGGGGGCAGCAGCTAAATATCTGGCAAATGCGAGTGACTTCCGATGTCTGGCCGAAAGTACTCATATGGTAAATTAAACAATAGCCAGCAAGTACTAACTTGCAACAGCAATAAGATTAAATATATTTTTTGTTGTAAATTACACCTAGTAGACGAGTGATGTATTCATTCATTGCCTGGATTGGCTAAATTCCTCAGCACCAAGGAGTAAATGAAGATTACTGTTTCATTGCATACTCCCTTGGTCCAAATATGGTAGATCCAATTCTCACACTTGTACTGCCCATTTCAATCTGCCGAGATCAGAAAATGCAAGTTACTATTCAGATAGCCTATTAGATGCTTTACACCTGGTAATTATTGAGTCGCATTTTTGGTAAGATAGACAAGTAAATTTGGGGTTCACAAAGTCCCCAAAAAAAATGCAAGATCAGGGAGCATCTTTAGTTCACAAAACCCATAATTATCTGCAAAGATGAGGGACTAACCATTCCCAGAGTATAATGTGTATAGTTAAGCTTCATATCATCATGATGTAGCCCAGGAGATTAAATAGTAGTAAAAGAAATAATAATAATAATAAATGCATTGGATGGAAGTAATTAGAGTGTGGGATAAAGGTGTAGGAGAAATCTGCCTCCTTGGAATGATCTATGCAAAAGCCCATATCCTTGAAAATGCAGCAATTAACTGGAATGAAGAATTAGGTTCAAAAGAGAAGAGTACAAGATACCTTTTATATAGATCTTAGAATACTAAACACTCTAAACTTATATAATAAATGCAGACCTCGGAACTTTCGAGTCTTCAAAATCGACAGATAGTTCTGTGTGTCTCAACTGAGATTTAAAAAGTCTCTTGATACTGCTAGGGACTCTCTATTAGACCATCCTAGAGACTTACATTACTAACTTTAAATATTAAAAATACTATAAGACCCATATTAATATGTAGACTCTAAAAGTATAGATTCCAAGTAAATTAAACCTTGCAATATAGATCCTGCCAGATTTTACTAATTATTCCTTTATTCATGGACTCCATTACATCACCTTCTAAACAATCATTGTACATTTCAATTTGAATTAGGGTATTAAGATGAGAAGATATTCCGACCCCATATATAGACTCAATTTTTTCTTATCTTTAATCTCCCACTAAAACAAGCAATGTATTAGTTACTTGCTTACCTACTGTAACAAGAATGGAAGGCTTAAGCAGAAATGACATCATGATAAGCAAGCAGTTTATGACATATCTGGAAATCGTGGAACAAGGAAAATGCAGGGGAAATCTAGTTGTGGTAGTTTTTCATAATCCATATTCCATCCCATATTCCTGCTTAGACTTTTTTTTATATTTTATTTTGTTTAGACAGAAAATGTTAACACCTGTAAATACAAGGGTAGAAAGCAAAGTAAGAAAATGGAAAAAATGTATAGGAAAATGATGTTGGAAGAACTGGAATCGATGCAATGACTTTAGTCAAGTTTGAACCCTTGTAAAACATTCACAAACCAAATAAAGGTACTTTGGGGAAGGCTTGAAGAAACTAATTAGACGGTGCTAAGCAGCTATAAGTGTGATATGAGTTTCTAGGTGGTGTGGTGTGGAAGGTTAAGGTGCATCACACATAGCATGACGGTAAAATCATCAGGATGGAAGTCTATATAACTAAAGTCAAGACCAGCATAAAATATTTCTCACCGCTAGTTCAAAGTCACCAGACATGCCCATTGACAGCTGGCATTGTTCCAAATCCATTCCAATTGCCTTGCAAACTTCAATTTTGCAGTTTGACAGTGTCTGAAGCATTGAAACACATAATTTAGCATCTGACACGTAATTAACCAATTACACGTAATTAACCAATTACCAGAGACAGATGACACAAGTAAGATAAACTAGATAGCAAAAGTGGGTAAGCACAACAAGCCCGAAGATACATTTGTTGTTCAGCAATCAATCACACAGTTGCACATTATATGGGGGCATTAGCACAATCAACAAAAAGAAAACTTGAAATCATTCTATGTGGTGTCCCAACACTCAAGTATGAATTTCTATTTTATACCCTGAAATTCTCGGGAGTTGATGAATAGTCTGCCATGCCAATTGTCATTAAGCCAGAGAATTCGAGATTTGGGCAGCCCAGTTTAACTTGCTTCACAAGCTCTATACAACCCGACGGATCCACGCCAGATTTTGCTGCAACAAGGGAACAGTAATCATTAGATATTTCAGCTATGCACTCTTCATGAAGTGAAATGATATAAAAGTAACTTTGTTTCTGCACTGAAAAGGAGTAAGGGGACCGGTACAAAGACATTATATTTGTGCATGCATGAAAATTAAGGAGATCAAGCGCTCAAGAACCTGGCCAAGAACCTACTAGGTGATGAAGTGATAACAGTAAAAGGTGGTCAGCATATTGAGTCCCAAGAAAAGAGATAAGATTTAGTCAAGTTCAGACTCAAGCTGGCAGTTAATAACAATAACACTGATCCCTCTAAGGAGGGAAAATTTTCCTGGTGGGGTCAATAGTTTAAAGATAAGAATGTGCACGTGAAAATATATGTTATTCAAAACAGACGCCCTTTTGTTTTTGTTCTAGTTAGTATATATAAAAGCACTGCCTTGTTTGTTCCTCTGTTTAAAACAGAGACCAACAAAATATTAAAAAAGTGCACGAGTCTATTTTACTGTAAGTGATCTCCAACCCTCAGCCCATCTAATGGCCCTGATGCATTTTTGCAGAAAACCTAATGTTATGAATTTATAATAGTATACTTACATGCTTCTCCACTGGTATTTACTTGTACCAAAACCTTCAAAGGATTTCTTCTAATGCTTGCAACTGCCCGATCAAGGTGATTTGCAATCTGTTCATCCAAAATTCATGGCAACATATTGTCATTGTAAGAGATGTACCTTGAAGATCTGTTACAAAAACAAAGAAATTTCATCTGAGCAACTAACCTTTCAATCCGAAGCTTAATTAGGCTTGTGAGAGAATAAAACAAGAAAAAAAGTAACTGATGTGACGCAACAGCATGTTTTCTCAGTGACGAAAAGACCAATATTGTGGTCATAAAATGTACCAATATTTGAGAACATTATTGTGGTCAACAATAAGCGCCGAAATAGGCATGTTTACTGCGCATATTAAATTGTTTTGTAATTGTATCTTATTTTGGCAACTGTAAAATAAAATAAATCTCCATAAGAAAATAAGATTTCCACGACATATAACATGGAGGGAATAAAAAACAAGCCATTCTTCCAAGAAAATCAGACAATGGATTAAGCATTTACCTTCGCATTATCTACACCCTCAACCATGGCAAGATTTGGGACAGCAGCTGCATAAGAGAAGGGAAGCTTTAACATTTATACCCCACATTAGTCCAACATATAATAAAAACAGAAAGATGGAAGCAGGAAAGGTGGAACACATTTCATAAGAAACCTCAACAGACTGCATTATGCAGATAGGCTGCACACCTCATGCAGAGCAAATTAACAAATTTCAAGCTTCGCGTACTGTTAAACTGACAGGCCCAGGAAATTTTGTCCATCGTCAGGCCCAACATTAGCCATGAGATAATTATTTAAGACATCAGAGATAACTATAAAATATTGGGATTTACCAGAGAACATTCAAGAAAAATCTATAAAATAAAAGTGACATAAGCTAAGCGTAAAGAGGAATTTACAGCGAGTCATAATTACGTACAGATGTCTATTACATCCAATTTAGGGTAGTTTCATGGACGAAACTGGTGAAGGGCTACATGCAACAAAAAGTTACAATATAAAATCCCCTTTGTAATATATTTCATAAACAGTGCCCCAAGAAACATAAAGAATTTCCCCCTCAAAACCTTATGCTTTTTATAAGAGCCCCCATGAATCTCTAGTCCAAAAAAATTAAGATTTTTTAGCCAATCACTAAAAATAGTTTATTTGATTTCTTGGCTATTTTGCTTATCCATTTCAGAAAAATCTTTTGCGAAAATTATGCAATCTATCTAAATACTTTATGGTAGCAAAAGTCTGAATCTAATATCCTATGAATTTTCTTGTGTTCTCACCCTTTTAAACTTTTTCTAGCTTTGTCCCTGGGTAGAGTGAGCTGATTTTACAAGTTTTTACGCTGCTGGATGAAATTTAGATTTCTTATGTGGCGAAAAGTTTGCCTAAAATTCAATGGTTGGGTAATTTATTCAATTATCTAATATAACCAAAAGCTGCAAATAGGAAAAGGAGATAACTTGACGATCCACTACACTAAAGTTTTAAAAAAAACATCAAATTTGATCATTACCTAGGAGTGATTTGGCTTTATTGCTCTGCAAGTGCCCAATAAAATGCCACTCAATGTCCTCAGGAAGCTGCATATATTACAATAAAATGATATAACTCCATATTTTAAACTTCAATTTCCTCAATAAATACAAGAATCGAAACATGAATTAGCACCATCAACAGAAAAAAGGAATGCTGATCTAGGGAGATAACCTGAGGAGCTTTGTCAATTAACTCTTGGACGTAATTTTCGCCAAAACAACGGTGACCGGCGTCGTAAACTGTGCGTATGAGGGACACAGATTTAGTCTTGCTGACGACCACCACCCTCACGTCATCAGGACGGCGGCCGGATCTCTCCGCCGCTTGCCGAACTCGATGGAACACCGTCCGCAAAGCCGTCACAGCTACACTCTCCACAGCCGGTGCAGCCATTTAGAAGTTTGAAGCTTGAAAGCGTGGCTAATTTCTTGTAAATATTACTCCAATAAACGTAAACCTAACAAAATACGTGAGGTTGGTAATACTCCGGCGGTTTTGCTAGTGGCCTAAAGGCCCTAATGCTATTATATGGCTCACCTTGGTTTTAGATAAAAGATAAAAGAAAAAAATAAATGCCCTCCTCCCGAAAAGAGGGAAAACTTTATATCGCAATATTTTCACCCATTCTCGTTTTTATCATCCCCTTTCTTCCCTCTTATAAGCCTTCTGTTTAACGGAAAATTATTAACGGCTCCTCGAACACTTATAACCGTGATATTTTATATTATTTATATATTATTATTTAATAATTCAAATAAAAAAAATTATTTAAATATTAAAATAATAATACATAAATAATATAAAATATTATATAACAAATGTCTCAAGAACACGTTTAAGTTATCTCATCTTGGTTCTTGTCACGCTTTTAGCCGCTGAACATATTGTGTTGGATTTTTATTTAAGTCATATTTGTTCGATTATTACTTTAGAAAGTACAAGTTTATTTGATTAGGTGTTAGTGATTAAAAGATTGGAATAAACGTCAATGATTAAGAGGTAAGATTATTCATGAATAGTCATGACTATGGATTATTTTCGGAGACTAGGCGGAATCATTTGCCATTTAATATACTTTCAAAATAATAAATATTGAATATATTATATTATAATGTTAAAATTATAACAATGTTATTTTAATTTTAATTGAACATATATTCTTACATTACTTATTAATATTTATTGAGCTAATTTGATGAAGGGTGATGTTAGATATTTAAATTTTTTTTATCTCAAAAAGTGTCTCAAATAATATATTACCAAAACATTGATTGATTAGATTTTATATAATTGGCTATGCCATAAATTATTAACAAAATATTCAATACCATGTTTTTGAGACCAAAATTTACTCTTTGATGAATGTTGTAATTATAGGGTTTGTTGTAAAAATATTAAATTAATTTAATAAAAATTAAGTCAATAATAGTACTTCTTCTTCCATTCTAAATTATATGATTAATATTCAATTTTAAAAAGTTAATTTTAAATATTTTCAAACTAAAAAATGAGATAAATTTATTTTGTTCATTTCAATTCAATTATAAATTAATATCATAAATTATCAAAAAAGTACTACTAGTTATAACATTTATTATTTTAAAATTTTAGATGAATTATGTTAATTTTAAATTTAAAAATATCTCAAATTAATTTTTAAAAGTCAATGATATTGTAATTCGGATAAGAGAGAGTACTAATTTTATACCGATGCAGTCGGTACGGTTTAAAATATAAATTAGTTAGTACAATTTTAGTATAAAAAAATCTTAAACCGCTACCAGTGACGCAGTACCATTGTCATTGCTAGAGGGATATTGTGATTATGCAACAACAAGAATTCTGATCAATGTCCCAATAGGTGCAATAATGGGATTTTTCTTTTGTAATTTGCCTCTCCAACTACGCTTAAGAATACAAAGATTTTTATTTATTTATTGGGTTTTACTGCAATTTGCATTATTTATTTATTCAAATGTTCGAAAATAAAAGTAAGCCACTCATATAATTTGCTTTTTTCCTTGTATATATTTATTTACTGTATTTTAGTTACAAAATTGACGAACAATGACTGAGAGATTGTTATTTGTAGGAGAGAGATGCTAGTCGGAACTAAACAACTACGTAACAATTGATTTAGCTGAATCTAGAGGGCCATATATAATTTGAGTTGCGATGCTCCAATTAAACCCATCCAAGATATTTGATGGTATAATTATTACGAGTACTATTTAATATATAGTGTAATATATTGCATGTGCTTAGAAAACTTTCAAATTCAAGGTTGTGTTGTGGAAGAGAGATCTGCATGCATGTGATTCTATGCGATTTTCATGGGAAAAAATTTCTACAACCATAATTATTAGAGTTTCAAATATCTATGCGTGGTAATTAATTAATTAATAAGCACCTATATATTTTTGTACTTCTCAAGCAACTGATTTTGCTTTCCAATGAATATTGAAGATTCGATGACTTTGCTTACCAAAATTGCCAGTCTACTGTTTGCCATTTATATAATTTAACATGTATGGCTTACATATTACAGTAAACAACTAACTTTGGGTAATTAACTATATCCACATATATATATAGGAGACATTTTTTTAAATAAATATATATCTTTTTTTGATAATGTTTTGTGAATATAAGCCTAAATTTTTCAATATTAAAATTAAAAGTACCTATTAAATTTTCTATTCAGAAAAAAATTAATTACACGCAATATACAAACTCTATTATTCGGGGGGAAAGTCAAAAAATTTAAAATAGACTATTTTTTTTTTCTTATGATGATGGACGGAGTATTAATTTTCATTCCTTGTTTGAATGGTCCATGACGGTTTAAAAACATGATGCTTATAACTTGATGTTAACAAGGGATCACTGCACAAACCATGCACGCAATCTATAGATAAAATACTAATGTTATTCTGATCTTTACATTTGAAGCATGAAAGGGACTCAAAATTCCTTTTCACCACAAGTACACATAAATTAAATTTTGATTGGTTTGCATGAAACAAAATAGTATGTATATATCCATGTAACCTAACAAGTGTGGGCTAACGATAATAAAACTCGATCTTAAAGTTAAAAATCATCCATCAACATTACAATTTATTATTATAAATCCTTGCTGACTTATGAAATCGTGGTATATTAATTGTAGTATATATTAAGAATTGATGAGAACCACAAAAAAATGTGATTTATTTTGTTCATAGTATGAATAAATGACGAACCTCATCGCCAGATAATTAATAATGTCCTAAGCGTAATCGCAGAGGCCATATATGCAATAACCACCGGGCATGCATGCATTGTCGCATTTCCCACAATGCCTTTTATCGTAAGAAACGTTGACACACTCTCCTCTGCAACAAGTGTCCGTGTACACGCACTTGTTTTTGCATTCTCCACAGTTCTTTTTGTCGGTCGATAAATCCATGCACTTGTTGTTGCAGCAAGTAGAGTTTGTGCCTTCCAAAAGGCAACTATCGTTGTCGTTTTTGCAATGATCGGATGCTCTTGGATTCTTATCATCGGCTAAGAAACGACTTGCTCGTTTGAATGGCATTACCTTGATTTCTTCAACAAAATCTTTCGACGCTGTGCCTGAGGCAACATTGTTGGTGCTCTTTTCGTTGTTAAATTTTTTCGTGGTGAGCGTAATTGTTAATGCCACTGTTATGGCTATCAAGAAGATTAATTTGGTCACGGCAGCCATGGTAATTAATTAATTATGGAGGTATAGGAGGATCGATATCATATGGCTAGCAAAGGAGGGAGAGGGCTGTAGACTTGGTGCTAGCCAGGTTTAGTTGCTGAATAATTAGGAGGGGAGTAAGGGAGATTGTGTAGGGAAAGAGAATGCAAGACTTGGGCATTTATATAAGGTGATTGTTTAAGGGAGGAGTTGACGCGGAAAATGTGGGAAAAGGCGTGAAGGCTATTGGGATGTGCAACAATGAGTGTGTTCCAATTTTAGTTTGTTTAGTAATGGAGGCTTTGCATGCCAAATATTTATTTGGGCACCCTCAATTGTTGCTTTCAGCTCTCCTTAACTTATAGCTAGTAGGAATACAACTTAATTTGCAGTTTTTATCCTAATTATAAATAATCATGTTTACTTTTGGTTATCCACATATATAAAAGTGCTATAGAGGGTATATTAAATAACGATTTTCTTAAATATATATATTTAAAAAAGAAAAAGAAAAAAGGTTGAGGTGACATGAGAGGAGTTTATTAGCACTATCAATTAAAGTGGAGTACATTATAGTTCTACATTTTTATCCGACATTTGCAATGATTACAGTCACAACTTTAAGAACTTATTTTAGGAGTGATTTTTTTTTTCTCCAGTGCGGGAATCATGAAATAATAAATATTGTTTTCCTTCATATACGCTCTAAAGTAAGTGAAGTGAAAGTTGGAGAGGAACACTACTTAAGAGGTTGGAGTTATGGAATAATAATGTAATTAAATTTTATACAATTAGCTTAATTGGTAAGTATATACTAGCTAGCTATTTTGCTTAGTAATTAATAACCGTCTTTATTTGCTCATAATTAATTTAACCCACAACGTGAAATGGTGAATTTTGACATTAATTCCTAGCCAGATAACTAGCTGTATGTGGTGAATTAAAAGATTGGGTGGCCCCAATTAAAATCGCGCGAGGCGCCCCTGAAAAACCGACACGAAAAAATTCAGCCATGCTGTCTGGTGAAGCAAAGTGAAAAACGAATGAAAAATGAACCCACATTTAAGACATAAACAGACAGACGGTAAACATCCTGCTAAGTACGTGACGTAAATTTGTAACACAAAATAACTTGCCATAATGCACCATCAATTTGTTTTGGTACACGTCAATTCAATAATACGTAATGCAAAAGGAGGTCCCGATTCAAATGTCCCATGTACGTGTATATACGTATTGTGAAACTTATGAACCTGCATGCGTTTATTTTAAGAAAACAACATTTTTTTGGATATTTTTTTTTCTAAAATAAATATTTTCAATTGAACGACTATGCTAATGCTAATGAATATATATATATATATATATATATATATATATATATGGGTCTTTATGCATGGTCCTTCAAATAAGAATTTTCTATTTCCAAGAATTGTTTAGTACTTGTTTCGGTCATTGTGTCCGAAGGAGTCGTTGTCATGACGAATTATTTTTCTTATTCTTCTTAATCAATACTACTTATTTGGTTTGCATTTTTTGAAAGTCCTAAGTTCACCAAAATGGTAATTAATTGGCTTGCAAATCTAATTTAGGAACAAATAGTAAATAGATTGATTGGGTCAATCTTGAAGCAAACTTGTATTAGCAATAACACGCTAACTTGCATTTTAGTGTAACATAATAATTAGCGTGTTGACTTTATATTTCGTAACATTAATTGGACCAGCTACAGTGCAAAAGGCACGAATATTGCAGTACATTTTCAGATAAGTGAATGAGGAATATTCGAGTCAGCCAATTTATTAGTTAGTGATTGAGGAATATTCTAGTCAAAACCAATCTATTGCTCGGAAGAGAAATCAAAAAATCAACCAACCTTGTGGACAATTCAGCCCCCATGAATCGCAACGTAACTATGACCATATTTCTTAACTAGATTTAATCGGGAAAAAAGTTTCGGAGAGAGGGTTAAAATTATTAGAAAATAGAAGTAATTGCATGCAATACTCCTCTCATTTCAAAAATATAAGAGCACAACAATGTATAAATATAAAAATAAATTTTATATTTTGAAAATAAAGAAATCATAATTTTTTTCATTTATTTGTTAGTTTAATAGAAAAATAACAACTTTCATTACGGAGTTTTCAATTAAATCTCTTAAAAACTGTACGTGTGGGTCTCCTTTCATGCAGTTCACTTTATTTAAGGTGACAAGTTCAACATTCACTGATTCATTCACAAATCCCGTAGTAGAATTGTGATTACTCGATCAATCTTTAAATTTAATTCGCATGTAAAAATTATTGTCTGTTATACCATTGACTACGTGTTAAAAAAAAAATTCTAATTTTTTTCATTTCGTTTTCAATGGGTTATTTCCTAATCATATAATTAGTTCTTAATTATTGTAAAGTGCATCTTTAGGATTGTATAGTAAAAACTATTTAAAATTCTAATGTAACGCTCTTTAGTCAAAAAAATTATTATAAAAATATTTTATCCCACCACGTTATTATGCAAAACAATCCCTTATCTTAGGGTGTAACATTTACTATTTCTATTATTTTCTTTTAAATTGTCATAAATTTGTGATAAAAAAATAAACAATTCCTTATATTTGGGTGTAATATTTACTATTTCTATTATTTGCTTTTAAATTATCATAATTTTGAAATAAAAAAAATTTCAATCGAAAGATAAGGAATATATAACCACCAATTATTTACCTAATTGTTCTTAACTTTCTTATAATTTATTCTATATTAATGTGTGCTGATCTACGTTTATTACTGGTTAATTTATTAAACAAGGAAAGAAAGGGAGTAGTTATTACTCCTTCTCCCCAAAATAAATGTTATAGTTAAATTAATTATTTTTAAAATTAGTAAAATTTTAAAAATATTGAAGATATACTATGATCACATTAATAAATTATGAAGAATATATTATTAATGTCAAATTTTATAATTAGAAAATTTTATATAAATATTTATTTTAAAAATAATTAAGTTAATTATTAAAATACATTTATTATAAGACGGAGGGGAGTAAAAAACAGGCTGTCTTGGCTTGGGCAAGGCGAACGAACACTCTCTAACAAGTGACGTAGTCCGAACTCGCGGATCCTTCCAACATCAAGTACACAGTCGTAAACAAGGGTTTCGACAAGCCTCCGAATTGGAAATACAAATATTGATAGAGAGATTATGCTGAAATCTATGGATATAGAGTTAGAGGTGGTCGGTCGTCATGCTCTTCTATTCGACGACGACGCGATGGCGGCCTTCGTCAATTCCAACGACGCACTTGTGGAATGGAATTCTATTCCCATTGACCGTTACGACGTTCGCCACCTCCTCTCTTCCCCTCCCCCTTCCAGGCGCCGCCGCAACCCTCAACAACACGCCGACTCACCTGATTCAATTGAGACGGACCTCGATTACGAACGATACCTCGATCTATTATACGGCCAACAAGGTAAAAGAAAGAGACTCAACCTTTTCTCATATATATATATATGTCACTCTGGCATGTAAATTGATTGTTTATTGTTTTTGGTTTATTTTTACCGATAAGATTATTGAGATTCTTCAGACCGATTCGTTTGCGGTTTAGTAGTCATATGGTTTCTCTGATTTCTCTCAATTGCGTTGGAAGGAATTCTCCTCATGTGGTAGGTAGCCTGGTAGGGTATGGGATGATTCCTATTTTCAAATTAGCAGAAAGAACTGCAGGTTCAAGAATTAGTAAAGCTGAGGTGTCCAATCATTAAGAAATATAAATGTTGGGCGTATTAGTTGTGAAAATAAGAGTTGGGCTAACAGTTGATTGCCCTGATCATCAGTGATGATTTCTGAAGTCTGAGCTCCCATGAGCTTGGGCCAATGGCTGATTGGTTTCGAAACATGGGGTCTGGGGTAATAGGCAGAAACTCTTTTCTCCATGAAGTATTTAATGTCAGAGGATTTGTCTTGTGTTGGATTCCCCTAGGGAGACAAAGAAGCTGGAGATAGAGAATTAGTTTTTAATAGTTGCAAGCCTTCCAGGAAAGGATTATTGGAAAATACATATTGCGACGGTACACTAGCTGAAGGGACACATTTATAGGATCCAAACTCGGTCAATAGTGCATTTTTCTTTTTGTTGATAAGTGTTTGTATCCGTAGCATATGTTCTGCAGTTATTTCCAAGTTGGCTGGAAGGATGTCTACTTGTCTAGTTGAGGCTATTGCATGTTTTCTTTGATAAATAAGCTTATTTTGTGTTACCTTGGTTGTATAAAATGATTTATTTAATGATTATGTACTTTTTCACACCATTACTAGTAATGCTTCCATGCTTAATGCTCCACTAATTCATTCTGTCTCCAGAATCAGATGCTAATTCGAAACCAGTTGATGCTGGTGGATATAATGCTGTTGCCTTTTCATATGGAAATAATGAGGATTCCAGTGACCAAAAGAATCTAGAGTCTGGGTTGGGGTTACCTGGATTTCGCCCACCGTTCCCTGTCCCTGAAAACCTACTCGTAGTAAGCTCATGCTCTTCAATCGTCTTTACTCTGTTCATCTTAATAGGACTCGGATGATATTGTTGTTCACTAACCACACTTACCCAATGTGGCCAAATGATGTATGTCTAAGGTGCATATGTTATTCTAAGGCTTACCATGTTATAGTTTTCAGATGCTCGGAGCAGGGATGGAGTTCATGTGACCTAAGGTTGTCATTCACCGGCACCTTGTTCCCTTTTGTCATTTCCAAGGGCCATGCAGGTGGGATTAGGATTATAGACTTTTTCATTACTTTCATCAGGAAAAGCCACCATATCTACTTGAGAGCTTGTGGGATGAGATCTATCTTCATAGAGTTTTGTTACTTGATGGTTATGGTTATTCAAATATATGTGAGATTCATTGGTTTATATTGGATTTATTAGTAAAGATCATTTCGGTTTGTATATTATGTTTTTTTGTAATTTGCAGCTAGAAACTTCACATTTTAAAAAAAGGAATCCTTCTTTCTCGTCTTTTTTTTTTCCAGCCTCCTACGGAGAAGTTGCATCAGATTATTGTAAGGACTGCTATGTTTGTTAGCAAATATGGAGGGCAATCAGAAATCATTTTGAGGGTGAAACAGGGAGATAACCCAACATTTGGATTCTTGATGCCCGACCATCAGCTGCATTCTTACTTCAGGTTTCTTGTTGATCATCGAGAAGTTTTGAATTTTGATGATGAAGGAAAGCCTCAAAATGAGAAGATATCTGATACTGAACCTGTTGGTGGAGGTGGGGCATTATCTTTGCTTGGTTCTCTGTATGGTTCTGGGGAGGATGAGGATGGTTCAGCTGAGTTTGCATTAACATCTAAAGAAAATCTGTCCAGGGAAGCTGTTGATGCAAGTGCACCAGTTGCCCATATATCTGAAAAAATAGAATCTCCTAAGAGTGCATCTGTAAAAGATGCAGCAGTTTTGAATCATCTACTTATGTCTAAAGATAAGGGTCCTGCAGTTAGAAGGAATTCCTTCATCAATGGATTAAAGGCTGGAAGCGCTAGTAGCAGAAGAAAAGAAGGTGAGTCCTTTGGTTCGCTTTCTGCTGCTACAGACAGGTTGCGGGCTTCTTCTATGCCAGCTATATCCCAGATTGAGCCTTCGTTTGTAGAGCCTCCATCTGAAATGAAGAAATTGGTCAGCAAGATTGTTGAGTTCATTATTAAGAATGGGAAGCAATTTGAGGCAGTACTCATTGAACAGGACAGTGACCATGGGAGATTTCCATTTCTTCTGTCATCTAACCAATATAATCCTTACTATTCGAAAGTACTTCAAGAAGCTCAGAAGGTGCATTATCTGCAGTATTTCTTTTACGGAATCATATTTGGATTATCTGGTTTCTTAATAAGCATGTTTTTTTTTATACATTTTAAAGCATTGTAAGCATGTTAATCTAATTGTGTTTCCTGTTGAACTAATTTGTCTCTTTGTGATATCTTAGATTTGGATGTCAAAGCTCATATTAGTGTTTGAAATTATGTTTTTTTTAATTTAATTTTTTCATGTTCTTGTCTTGACAAGTGAAATGTTATTCTAATCCTTCACAATAAGTTTCATGTGTACTTTAACTGAGATAATACTTGAATTTATTACTTGATAATGATTGTGCAAAACAATGTCACATTTCCTCTCTGGTTATTGTTCTCGTCACTCTTTCTGCAGTCAAAAGTCTCTCGGAAGAATTCATTAAACGAGAAGGATGGTTCATTATCCCAGGAATCTGCTGGATGTGATATTCCATACGACTCTGTCAGGAAAGAGAAATTTAAGATGGTAATCAGCAAATCAAAGAATGATGGACAAGATCCACCTCCGAAGGCCAGTCACAGTCCGCAACAATTTGGAGTCGGTGTAGATGCTGCAGCTGCTGCAGTTATTCTTCAGGCTGCTACAAGAGGCATCCGGAACCCTAATTTGGGTTTTCTTTCAAGGTCTTCTCTGAATGGCAGTTTCCCTTCAGAGCGCAGTTCTGTCCCCGTTGCCAAGGAAATTGGCAAGACTGGAGCTCTTGAAGCTGCTAGTGAGGCTGACTCCTATGAAGCACACTTGACCAGAGAGCAGAAGCTGAAGGCTGAGAGATTGAGGCGAGCAAAGATGTTTGTTGCCATGATAAAAAGTGGATCTGCTCCACTCAAACCTGAACCGTCCCGTGGATTGTCAGTAGAACCTCAAGGATCTAATGTTTTTGGTGCTGCTTCTGAGGATAATATTGCAGCCACAGCAAGAGAAGGTAGCTCAGCCCCATCAGAGATTGATACTTCTGAGAAAATTGAATCTTCTGGAAAGAAACATTCTGCTGATGAATATAATGAACGAATGTCAAGGAGGAAATACCGATCAAGATCTAGCAAACATGAAGAAGCTGAAGATGTTGTTGATGACGATGAAGATGAAGTGGTGCACAAGCACTCGAGGAAGAAGCACCGCTCTCATCGTTCTTCACTTGAAGATGACAACAAAGAAGAAAAAGATGAAGAGGAGAGGGAAAATAAACACTCGAGGAAGAAGCATCGGTTGCACCGCTCTTCACACGGTGATGAACAAGAAGATGAAAGGGATTGCAAATATTCCAGGAAGCAGCACCGGTCTCATCGATCTTCACATGAAGAAGACGAACAAGATGAAGAGGAACATGACCACAGGCACTCCAGGAAGAAGCATGGGTCCCATTGCTCTTCACATCACAGTAGAGATGGGCATAAACATAGGAAAAGACATTCTTCTTCCGGGGACAGAAAAAGTCGACATCATCACAAGCGTGATATTTCTTCTGATGAAGAGCATTTGGACTGTATTAGATCTGATAAGCATGGGAAGGGATGTCAATCTGATAGGGAAGAGTTGGAGGAGGGTGAGATCAGTTCCAAAGTCTCGGATCATTCTAGAGGAAGTGTGGGTGGTGGTGGTGCCAATAGAGAAGTTTCTGTTGATAAAAGCGTGGGTGGTGGTGGTGGTGGTGCCAATAGAGGAGGAGAAGCTTCTGTGGATTTATCAAGTTCATATCAAGAGCCGTCTGAACCTACCGAGGTATCTGATGATCTCAGAGCTAAAATTCGAGCAATGTTGATGGGCACATTGTAAGTAGTATGTATTGTATACGAGTTTCTCTAGCTATTGTTGTGACGACACTTTTGTTTGCCGATTGTTTTCCTATCCTAGGCAGGCCCCAGGATTCAATGAATCTGGGTTTACTTCCCACCCCCTTCCCCCATTTTTTTTTTGTTTTTGAATTTGTATCAACTATGTACCTAAGGAGAATTGTCTTTTCTTCACTTACCTCTTATTACAATTAATTTTGATGTAATAATAATATTTAAATGAAGGTGGTGTTAAAGAAGAACTCAGAATGTCGTAAAGAAAATTATCAAATATAAAAAGGAAAAATGGGACTCGGCTTAATTTTTTGACTCGAACCTACTTGTTCAAATATTAGAACCTAAGTTTGCTTCTAACTAATTTTTATTAGTAGAAAAAACTCTTCATCATATGTTCAATTTAATTTTTACAGGTACATTGTTATTACCTAATATGATTATTATTATTATTATGCTATCATTCAAAAATTTTTTTAATTATTTTTTGTTAAAATGCTCTAATCATATCTATTCAGCTTTGTTTACTTTAATAGTTATTTTCATTTTGTTAGCATGTACGTCCATTTTGTTTCAAAAATGAATCTGTATTTTGTTGCAAAGGCGTAGCATATGGTGGATGTCAAGATTCAAATTCTATGAAGTTAAATGGGCAGAGGAGTTTATATTATATATTCAACTTGGGAAAAACTAAAAGACGTTTTGTAACTATAATTTTGCTATATTTTGGTATTACTGAGAAAATTATGGTCGACAGACAGGCCTAGCTATATATAGCTCTTCGGCCTTTTCATATTTGGAGTTATGATTGCCATTCATATAAACCAATCACAATCATGATTGATTTTTTTTTGATAAAATTAAAGATCGATGGCTTTATTATAGCAATTCAGTCAACTGGCATGATTAATACCTTGATGTTAAACTTGAAGAAACTATATATAAATATACAAAATAATTTATTTTCTTTCCCCAAGTTAGAAATTTAGAATATGCACAAATAGTCAAGGTCTTATATTGACTCCCAAGGTCTCATATTTAATAAGAGATCAGACGGCATATATTACTATTAATGTATCTTTAATTACTTAGCGTTTGATACATTTAAAATATTTAAAATTTTTTGAACTTATTTAAAAATAACATTCTTTTAATAGTAATTTATTTTAAATTCAATTTATTTAACTTATAAATATAACGTTTAAATCTCAAACGCAACTCATCAAAAATGATACAATGTGTTTTAAGGTCTAAATATTATTATAGGAGATGCTACTAACGTTAGTAACTGTACACTATTTCACATTTTTTAATGAAACTGAAAAAAGAGAGATTAATTTGCATTTTTGAGTTGGTATAAATGTATGCTTTAACAAACATGTTATTATTATTATTATTATTATGTCTATTTGTTTAAAAAGACATGAATACAATACTTAGACACATGTTTAGCACAAGATAAAAAATAAAATAAAATTGGTGAATAGTTTCATGAGCAAAATAAATAAATAAAAGAAAAAGAAAAAGAAGTATTGCAGTTAAGGACAAAGTACATCTCTAAATTTATTTCTTAAACCCCAAGAGCAAAGTAGATGCCCGCCGCATGATCTGAAAACTGATGGTCAAAGATGGTGGGTGTGGGGCCAGTGAAGATGTAGGTGAAGTTAAATGGACAGGCCTTATCGTTGACTCTTCTCTCATGGAACGCGCCGGGCCAATCGGGGCGGTGAAATGAAGAACGAGTCAACCTCTCACTTCTCTCTCTCCCTCTCCAATTTTGTGTTAGGGCGCGTGTAAAGTTTGACGCATCATCTGATCTCACTTACGCTTCTCCATGTCTATTGTATCTTTCTTTATTTGTTGTAATTAATTAATATAATGAATACTAATAAGTACTTAAGATCACGTATATATATATATATATATATATATATATATATATATATATATATATATATATATATATACTTGCTCCTAGCTAGCCAGTCTTTTTCCCATTTTGGTCATAAGTCTTTAGTCCTCAATCCCTCCGTTAATTTCCATTGCATTTACTAAAAACATGTATTTCTCTTGTAATTCATATATACCCCTTTATAATTAGTCCACTTCTCTCTCAACAGTATACATATATATCTTATCTATCTTCATTTCATTTATGAGCAATTTAAGAAAGAAACCGGATATGTAGACAGAAGAACTCTAGTAAATTTATGCATCTCTAAGTAGTTATTGGAGTCTTGATTTTATATGTTTCCCATCTGAGCTGCTATAATATATATATATATATATTTACGTGTATACGACCATGAACCCGGCCGAACCCCCGATTCTTAACTCTCTGGATGATAATGATTATCACCATAAAGTTTCTGTCAATGAAATAGATTTCTTTGGCGATAATGGTACTTGTTCCGACCATGTCCATATCAAGAAAGAGAATATACAACATCACAAACTCATCACTACAGTAAATGTATGTATTAATTTCAACTCTTTTTTTCACTCTTACTACCTTTTTTTTCCCTTTTTCTAATAATAACAATATTATTTGTTAACTAGCTTTGTGTTTGCTTGTCCTTCTATTGTTCCCTTCATGTAGACTGGTTTAAATCTTCATACTATGAACACTAGCAATAGGTCCACGGTGGATGATGGTACATCTCTGGTACTGATCGATAAGCAAATGGTTAATAATGAGGTAAACCTAATTATACGTTAAATAGGTAGTACTCCTAATATATTTTGATTAAAGAATAGGGTTTTGTGCTAATTTTGACAATAAATGTTACGGATTTTTTTGTTGGGTGCAGTTGGCTATTGTACAAGCTAATCTCGACGGTATGAAAGCAGAAAATAGGCGTTTACGATCTGTGCTTGATATGATTAACAACAAATACTATGCCTTACAGATGCATATTGTAACACTTATGCAAGGTGATCAAGAAAATCGAAAAGATGATCTAGAGGTAATTTTCTATATATTTATAGAAATGTCAAAAAAGAAATTGGTTGTTAACTATAGTTAGCTATATTTAAGAATTAAAGAAAATAAGTGGTTTATTTAATTGGGTTTATTGATAGAGCTATAGAAGATAAAATTAGGGTAGGAAGAGTTTTGATTCCTAGACAGTTGATGGAACTTGGTCAAGCTGCCAACATCGATAAAGATGAATCTTTAGCCCAAGTAAGATTTCAGATTTTCCATTTTATCAGAAAAATATTGTAATTGGTGGCGAAAGAAATTCGAGGGAAGAGACTCCGGAGAAAGATTTTCAAGAAGAGTATTCTAACGAAGTCCCCAAGTTTCAATCTTCAAAGAATACTGATTATCAAGCCAAAATGAGACAGGCTCGCGTCTCCGTTCGATCTCGATCGGAGGCAACCATGGTGAGTTTTACTTTGCTAATATTATGTATCTTATGAAGTAATTAATTAAGAATGATTAATTTACATATTTACCCTAAAATTAAACTCTTATATTTTTATGGGACTGATCTGCTAATTACAAGATAAGCATATCTACAGATATCTTGACCATAGAACCCGCACGTCTTTAACTAGTATACACATGAACTTGAATAATACTCAAGTTTTAAGCTTTTAGCTAAGCAATGAAAACAAATATGGCAATCACGAGGTCTAAAAATCATATGCAACACTTTATTCTTGTAACTTTATGTATATATTAGTAACTATTAAGAAATAACTGGTTATATATATATTACATGCAAGGGGGGCGGGAGGGTTGAGAATCGAACGGTGAGTCCTCGTACTCATAAACCTCCATTTTCAGCTAGCCGCTATATGACAATAGAAAACTTCAAGTTCAACCAAAATATTGAACGTGGCTAACTCATCTACTCTCTACCAAACTTTATAGTCTTAAAGATTGCAATACTCCGGTTTAACATCGAAATATATAAAAATAATTTGTTTATATATAAATAATTAGGTTACTGACAATAATATTTTCAATCATGACTTTTTTGGTGGGTCCGTGGTGAGTTAAGATGACAAAAAAAAATATTATTGAACTAACAGTTTAAAATCATATTTTGATGAATTTGATTTGATTCGAACTTGAGATTTAACCCAAAATTTATTCATGACTATTAATTAATAAACAACACTCGTAGCTTCATTGAGAATCACAGCTACTTAATTAATAAACCACCCAAAAAAATATAAACAAACTTATTCTAGCTAGGCCATACATCAATAAAGATCATTTATCAGTGATGGCCTACAAATATGTACACCAAAAAGATGGCGTTATATATATATATACTGTATACACAATTTACATACCGGATCAGATGGAATGATGTCCTATATATATGTACACCAAAAAGATGGCGCTACTCTATATATATATATATACTGTACACATCGAACATGTATAGACAATTTTCATAAATCAGATGGAATGATGTGCTCGATCATGCATTTGTGGTCCAAGTATTTTAATACATTAGTTATCATTGATATTACCAGCTTGCATGCCTAATTAATGATGGTAAAGAAAAACAACTATATGGTCAAGTTTTATTGAAACAATAGAATCCGCTTACATAATAGAGATTCAACGCTCTAATCAGTTTCATTTGCAGTTATAAGATCATTAATTAATTAACGAAAATGCCCAATCTTCATGGCTGATCTTAATTAATTCTAACAATTACTACCTAGCTAGCCAAATACAAGTAATTTTTCTTTTTTTTTC